>VZTH01008251.1:649318-685045 GCA_013397815.1 Aleadryas rufinucha | reverse complement strand
CCCATCCCATCCCATCCCATCCCATCCCATCCCATCCCATCCCATCCCATCCCATCCCTTTTTTATATGGTATATAATTGTATACTATACACATTAGGTGAATCACTTTTAACATGAAAACCTGTCATGTCTTCTCTGACATTCACAGGAGTCCTGGATCTCCTTTTCTATGTCATTCCTCACAATATCCAAGTGAGGAAGGCACTTCCAGCTAAGCTAAATGTAAGAGTGAAATTAATTTTAATGGCTACCATATATATTTCTACAGAAAAACATAGCAGAAACTTTAGCCATTTTTGACTGAAGATAGGTGCAATTTCTTCCACCTACACAATCTAAGAGTGTTAATATATGTGCATGCTTGGGAGTGAAAAGATATTATCTACTATTTAGTAGTTAAAATTAGAAAGGGAAAAAGTCAAAAGGAAAAACAACTGTCTGAGAATCTCACTTTTTTTATGCATCACTTCTGTAGCACATTAATTCTATCCTTACTCTCTATTCCTGTGTACTATCAGCCCTGATTTTTATCTGCCATTTTATCACCTTGTCACTCTGTATTTTGAAGTCCTTTAATAGTCCTCTTCTCTGTATTCTGCATAATTTAGTACATCAGTAAACTTAGTTATGCATATTAATAGTTTACTACATCACCAAACTCAATTGCGAATATGAATGGCTAAGTTAATGTGAATAACCCAGTACATCAGCAAACTTAATTCACAACTCCCCCTGTTTCTCAAACTGCTGATGGCTACATTTTAAATCATGGTTTTATTAAGGTTGGAAAAGACCCCTAGGACCGTGGAGTCCAACTGTTAATGCAACACCACTGGGTTAATCCCTAAACTGTATCCCCAAGTGTCACACCCACATGCCTCTGGAATACTTACAGGGGTGGTGATCCCAGCACTTCCTCATGCAGCCTATGCCAATGCATGACCAATGGCACAGGCCCCAGGCAAGCCCTCTCATGACTGAACCCACTTAACTGCAAAAACCATTCACTGATTCCTGCTTCTTTTTTCTTATATTTTAACCAACTGCATATTTNAGAAGAGAAGAGAAGAGAAGAGAAGAGAAGAGAAGAGAAGAGAAGAGAAGAGAAGAGAAGAGAAGAGAAGAGAAGAGAAGAGAAGAGAAGAGAAGAGGAAGAAGGAAAAACAGAAAACCTAACAGAAAGGTTAAAGTTTCACTAGTTGCTGGCAGTGAGACAGTGTGTTTCCCCACTACTCCTGAGTGAATTAATACTCTACTTCTTGAATTTAAAGCCAAGACTGGTTAGAAACTACTTTATTAGACCATAAGCTGAAAAATCTACAGTCCTTCCACACCCTGCCGTATGGTTCCATGGAAACACAAGGGAATTGCATCCAGAAGAAATAACATTTCCCTATCCAACCTGCTTTAGCTGTGTACTCAGCCCTGTGCTCTGCTGTCCCCTGCATTCCTGAAGTTATCGCATTAAATCTGGCTCAAAACAGCAAGTGTTTTGTGGGCAGGTTTTGCTCTGTCACACAATTTCCTGGGTTCTTCTCATCCTAGTGCTGGGTAGCAGAGAAACAGCGAAGGAATGAGCAGTGCAGAGATGGAATAGCACCTGTCACTGCTGACAAAAATGTGCTTGTATATTCTCATTTCAGTAGTTTGGTGGTTTGGTTTGTTTAGTTGATTAATTGGATTTTTTTCCTTCTTTTTTTTTCCTCCAAAGTATCCTTATTTCCAACTGGAATTTTTTTAAGCAACTTGAAACATTTCACGTTAAACCTAACACCAGACACTGTAGAGATTCACCAGTGCTACTATAGTTACCTAACCACTCAAAGAAATTTAAAGAATAAGTTTCTCATATTGACCTGACCTTTCTCTGCCCACGGTAAGTCTGTGCAATTTCTACAGAGTGCTTAAGATAAACTGCTGAACATTCCTCACTTTGTTCTGTTACTGTGACAATAGTGGTAGAGAAGAATATAATAAAAATCAGCCTCTANATATGTGCATGCTTGGGAGTGAAAAGATATTATCTACTATTTAGTAGTTAAAATTAGAAAGGGAAAAAGTCAAAAGGAAAAACAACTGTCTGAGAATCTCACTTTTTTTATGCATCACTTCTGTAGCACATTAATTCTATCCTTACTCTCTATTCCTGTGTACTATCAGCCCTGATTTTTATCTGCCATTTTATCACCTTGTCACTCTGTATTTTGAAGTCCTTTAATAGTCCTCTTCTCTGTATTCTGCATAATTTAGTACATCAGTAAACTTAGTTATGCATATTAATAGTTTACTACATCACCAAACTCAATTGCGAATATGAATGGCTAAGTTAATGTGAATAACCCAGTACATCAGCAAACTTAATTCACAACTCCCCCTGTTTCTCAAACTGCTGATGGCTACATTTTAAATCATGGTTTTATTAAGGTTGGAAAAGACCCCTAGGACCGTGGAGTCCAACTGTTAATGCAACACCACTGGGTTAATCCCTAAACTGTATCCCCAAGTGTCACACCCACATGCCTCTGGAATACTTACAGGGGTGGTGATCCCAGCACTTCCTCATGCAGCCTATGCCAATGCATGACCAATGGCACAGGCCCCAGGCAAGCCCTCTCATGACTGAACCCACTTAACTGCAAAAACCATTCACTGATTCCTGCTTCTTTTTTCTTATATTTTAACCAACTGCATATTTATGTGAGGAGTTTCATAACATGTAATAGCTCAACTTTGGTAGCTTTGCAGTGACACTCGTCAGGGCTTCTTTTGAAGCTCAAAGACCTGGTGGTAATTTGTCACCCCCTTGTCTATATTCCCTGACTCTTCATGAAACTCTACTATAAACAAGAAGTGTGGTATATCAAATGTCTCAATATTTACTATTTCCTTTTGCACCACATATCCATGGGCCCGCTCTCTCTTGGTACTGTGCTGTAAGGATGTCAGTTTTACTGGTTTGCAGTTTTCTGGGATTCCCCTGAGGCCTTTTAGAAAATTAATATCCAAGAAGCCCATTTTGTGCTTCCCTAGTGTAGGGGCAGACTCAGGAGTGGGTTGGATCCTGCAAGCCCCAAAATCTGTAGTTCAGCTGTTTTACCCTTGAGTCCTGCAGGACTCCCAGGTGAGAGCTGTCAGCTCAAATCTGTCCTTGCCCTCATCTTCCTGCACTAGTCTAGGAGTGACCATGGGATTATTTTTTTGCCAGTGATATGTAGAAATAATAAAAAAGTCTAAAAAGGTCTGGAGGTGTAAAAACCCAAACTTGTCAGACGGGTGTGGGATTACAGGCCAAAAATAGCTAATCATACAAAACCTCTCACCCTTTTGTTGTCTTGTGTGGGACAGAGAGATGACAACAACTTCTGCAATGCATGGGATGTATGTAGGCTGCTGAAGTAGGTGAGGAGCAGTACAGTGGTCTTGCAACAGCAAAAATATTACTTCTGGGTGTCTTATGTAGCTGTTGGTCCTCATGCAAGATAGCAAAATAAGGCCATCTGTCTTCCATCTACCTCTTTCATTCTTTTATTTCCACAATTCTCTCTCACAGTAAGCAGAGACTTCCTGGCAAGCAATAAGGAAGGTGTATGCCAAAATTCCACCTGTAGAAAAAAGGAGAGTAGTTCCTTGATCCGTAGCAAGACCAGCTGTGTCTGTATGGTGGTCACATTATCCAGAGGGAAACTAGAACTGAAGAGGGCTCCATTCCCCATCGCACAAAGTGGTGAGTAACCTCCTGCACAACTCTGTGCTCTCTGCTCTCACAGGCAAACGTCATTTGTGAGATTTCCCACTATTTCATTGGTTAAAGATGACCTTGACCTTCTAAAACAGAAAGCAAACCAGTCAGGTGAATCTGGTGTCTAAATCAACTCAGGGTTGTGAGTTTAACAGGAACAAATGACACTCAGTACTTCTTCACAGATTGGATCTATGTTATCAAAAAGATGTCATAAAGTATAACTCTGTGCATAAACATTTCCACAGAAAAGTATTCTTGAAAAATGTATCATCATGTACAAGGAACCCAAAGCAAATGACACCGAAGGAAAGTCATTCCACAATTCATGATTTTATTTTATTCTAAGGCTGTTAATGTCACCAGAGGTGAGGAAATTCCCCCCCGCAGTCACCCTTCTGATAGGCTCCTGAAGGTTAAACACATGCTGCTAAGTGGCAACTGTCCCTCTGGGGCATTCACAACTGTCCTCAGTCCACTTTCATGTCTTCCTGCATTATCATCTGGTGTCCTCCTCCATACATTTCTGGTTGCATCCTTAAAATCTGAAGACATCAATGATCTACGATCTTACAAAGAAAAATTTAGACTTCCCACTTTCACTGCATCTTTAGAAGGATTATTGAACAGAAACACTATGCAAATAATGCTGCTCTAGCAATAAAAATTTATTTTCAGCAATTTATAAGATATTTTCTCCCCACATGAGCTACATGATTACCCTATTTCAAGGAACCATGATGTTAAATCAAGTTTGAAATACTTGCCTACATTGAAAATTTGGTTAGCAGGTTAAACAAATGCTAGAGAACTCCCTCTTACCCAATTTAATGCGATAACCATGTGCAGTTCTTTACTATCTCTAGTGAAAATCCATGCTGTTCACTTGAGGTATATAATTCCTTGTGCAGATGGTGCTGCTTGAGGTTTCTGTTACAGGTTGATTGATTTAAAAATTCACAAAAGCCAATGGGAAGATTCCTTTTGATTTAAAAGTGATTGGAATTGGGAAACTGGACTCTGGATATCAACAGAAGCTGCTTTTTTAAAATAAAAACCCTCATAACGAGAGTGGAGAGCCCAAACAAATGACTCTAATAGATGCAAAAGTATAGAAGAGGCTGAGTTTAAAATAGATCCTGCACCTTAATGAATTTGTATCAAAACCAATCAGCAATGTTCACATTAATTGCTGAGAATATTCTTATTTTCCCTAAATAGTGTCAAAATTCCTCACATTTGAATGTGGTATACAGTCTTTAGAATTATGAAGCATGTGAGTTGCTTCACATCATCAGAAACTCACTACACACCATGGGCTTTATTTAATTTGGACGGTCCAGCCTTACTAGCTTTTGGTTCCTGAATCATGCTTCTCTTTTGGCCACTCCAGACACTCAGGCAACACCTTTTACTCACGGATGGAAAGATTTTATTACTCATTGTAAAGCTAAACTGTTTCGGTTTTGACTACGAATAAATATGCTGAAGTTCTTTCCCTTATTTAGGACAGTAGAAAAATGTTTGGAATAAAGTGGCTGTGAATTTATGGAAAGGCCATAATTTATTGATAAATGACAAAAGTCTCAAGTTACATAAAATACCATAAAGTTATTAATTTAAAATGCATACAGTACCTCTCAGAGACTTCTAGAAAATACTTAAAATGCTGTCAGCTGCCCTATGTCATTCACGTGCTTGTTCTCTTAGTTTGTTCATCAACAGAGCAGTTTAATAAAAATGACCTATGAAAGAACAAATTGTTGTGATTTTTCATCTGACACAACCAAGCAATGAGTCCAAAAGTCCAGCTGGTGAAATTCATGTTACCTATCTAGTAACTGGGGTTTTTTTCCATAGACTTTGTAAGAATTATTTGCTTCTTAGATGCTGAAAAAATTGATGTGGTTTTCAGATGGTGTTTATCACAAGTGGCTAGTGACATGGATATAAACGGAAAAAGCTATTCATTTTAAAACCTTGAGCTGGTCTTAGTAAGCTAGCTCTTCATTTCAGAAAGTTCTTATGAATTCTAAAATTAAGTGTAGACCAACCACACAAATGATACATGAAAACACTGTAGGGAAAGAACAGCAATTAAAAGAAGAAATTTTCATTGACTTGTGCCTGTATCAAAAATAAGCTACATAGAGATGGACAAAGTAAGTATCTTAATCTGCACAGCAAAAAAACAAAGTCCCAGATGAAAAATAAAAGTCACTTCAGCTAAGTAGCTCCTGGTCAGTGACAGAAATTGCTTCTCAACAAGCCTTTCACATGCCACTAAAAAAAAAACAAACAACAACCCAAACAAAACCAACCCCAAACTTAAATTTGCACATTTTTCAGAAATGGTGTTTGATTACCTGTGGAACCCACTTACTGAAAGCTCTGTCTCAAACCAAAGGTGCTCTTTGAGGGTATGAGAAGCACTGTCCGGCCTGACTCTGACTAAAGTTAAGGAATATCTGTGCTCCTTCCGCAATTTTTAATAGCCCTAGGCACCCTTTTAATCCATACAACACTCATTTCACATATTTTTAATTTTGTTAGACCATGTACAACATCAATTCATAGGTTTTCAATTTTTCTAGGCCATTTTCTACTCCAAAGGGGCTTTTCTGAAAAACTTTCTAAGTGGTGAGAAAATGACTGACAATACAGAAGCAGAATTTTCAAGAGGACACATTTAATACTGGGTAGACCTTTTTTGATTTCTTTGTCAGGATGATCCATCATTTCCAGGACATGCTTGTGTGCACTTCTCTGAGGGGCATTTCTGAAAGCACAAAACATTGATGTGGCAGGGATCCTGGGAAATACTAAGTTAGGATCTCAGTCTGAGTCAGCACTTCCCTCTCGGTAGGACAAAATATGAAACACATCTGCCCTCACCCTCTTCCCACATGGATAGTTCTGCTCCTCCTGGTGCCTGTGTTTCCTTGTGTCTTCTCTGATCTTAAATTCAGAATAAACAATCTATGGCTGAACATTTGCACAGTGATTCAGATAGGTAAATGAGCAAGGCTTTGGACTTCACCTTTTTCCTCAGTCCTTGTTTCTGATTCAAATTTCCATTGCTTTGCTATATTTTCTTTCTAACCTTTAGTCACTTTCTCTCTGGCCACCTGTGACTCATGTTCTCCCCCCCTCCCAGGAAAGTTCCCTGATTTTTTTTACATTGCTTGGCCCTTCCCAGAGCCCAGTCTTCCTGAATCTATGACTAGGGCCAAAACTCATCCTCTCCTATGGATCTCTTTTCAGGGCTTACTGCTTCCCATAAGATGCGACCCAGATAATGCCAGCTGAACACAAAGGAAATCCCTGTCTGAAGAATGTACGTGTGTTCATATTTATACAAACATGAATACATATTAATACCTGTCTATTTTCAGAAAAGTCCAAACCACCCTTTCTCTACCTTCAGCCCACCCATATCTTAAGAGAACTGCACATTATTCAGCCACATACTTTAGCTGCTTTTAAAAATAATTATTTGACTTTATTGTGATCCCTCTCATCTTCTCTCTGTTCTTTATTCTGTTTTATCAAACCCACTTGCACCCTGGGTTTATGAAATTTATTAGCACCTTGTAAACTCCAATCAAATATTGGTAGTTAATTCAGTTGAGCCGATATTGTAATGCTCTGTTCCTATCATCTTTTGTAGTATCCATTATTTGGAGAGATTCTTACTCACATAAGGAATAATGAATCTATCATTTAAGTGTGGGAGTTTTACTTCTTGTCTTGGCTATTTCTTACCTGTAGCTAATCAGTTTAATCTTCAGAGCAAAGTCTGTGGGTTTTGTTCTTTTTTACTGTTATTGTTTTCTTCCTGGTAGTTATTCTCAGTTTGTCTGTGTTTGAGCTAGAAGAGACAATGCCTCTTCAGCCACAAGAATATGCAAAGACAGGTATAACAAATTTAGCATCCAAGTAGCTTCTGCTATTCTGACAGAATAGCACTGTTACTGTTTTTCACCTCCAAGAAGGAGTGAGAGGGGATAGATGGTCTTGAGTTTAAAAATGTCTGAGTGAGGGTTAGCTCAAGAAGAAAGATGATTTTCCTTTTCACTATCATCCTGCTTTGCCACCCCAAAGTACTGGCACACAAAATTTTATCTTACTGAGGGGTGCATACACTCGTGTAACTCGCCCCAAACCCAACTATTCTGCAGCAGGATTTATTCATTTATACTTATCACCTGGACTACACACTTGAGTTAAACCATTAAATAATATTGTTGAAAAGGAAATGCTAGCTTTCATGTGCTTGAGAAGGCTGTGGTGAGGGGAAGGTCTGTAATAAAATTCAGAAGAAAAGGTCCCAGGCAGTACCACCATGTGATAGCCTGGTTTGGTATCACCACATCTGTCTCAGAGTGCCAGAGGCAAGCCAAATTTTCTTTCCTGCAGATGCACAATTTTAAGAATTACTGAGCTGTGTGGGCTGAAATTCACCTCTGGGCTGAGTGGCAAAGCACCTGCCAGGAGCACTTCACACAGTTCAGCTCCAACCCCCGCCTGCTTCAGCTTGCACAGGTGGCTAAACCAACAGAAAACCAAACCATAGACCTTGTGAAATAGATGGTAATTGCTACTCAGCTCACAGCAAGCAGGGCTTGAAGCAGCCCTGGATTCCCTGCATGTGTCTAATATATAGCATTACATACCTGCTCTCGCTGGACCCCTTGCTAGCAGAGATGGTCTAGCCAACTGTATAAATTTTGGGGTGAACAAACTTCTATTAAGAAGAGGAATGAATCCCACTGTGATCTTACTCAGTTGTGGTCAAAGCTAAGCAGTGAGCACAGCTTGCAGCAAAGGAGCAAATACTTAAAACGCAACACATCAAAGTATCACTGGAACAATCTTATTTAGCTGCTCTTTGGTGTAGCTGTTTGTAGAAACAAAGGCACTATATTAGTCACAGTGCTATTAAACAAGTTGTCTGGCTGACTCATAACAGCAAAGTGACAATAGAGTAATTAAAAATACGGGCAACAACACGCAGTTTATGGTTACTTTCCCAAAATAGTAAAGAAAACAGTGAAAAGGAGTGTCTAATGTCAAGTCAAGGGTGGTTATTAGTATTACAAGGACATAGAGAGAGGTTGTATCACCTAATTGATAATGTTTTACAAGAAAAAATTCATGGTTCATATCCTTTAAAAACCAGATTTTAAAACAATGCATTAAAATATCACCCCTATCAATTAAAAATTGCACAGACACAGCTATATTGCAGATGCAGAAAGGCAGGGCAATCAAACGTCATGGAAACGGTTTTCTCACCTAAAGAATGAGAAGGCAAATGTGGCTGGAGCTGAATGGGTTTAGGTTTACAGTGTTCCTGTGTGTTTGCCTTACAGCCATTATCTCCTTCAATGCTGCAGGTGAATCATCAGCTCCACAGCCAAAGAGTAAACCTACACAGCTTCAGGGGCTGCCACTAAGGATGAGGGGTGTGGGGGTGTGTGTGTGTAGCATTACAGCATCCACACTCCTACCGTGGGAGAAGCTGAATTCATTGAACATTTCCATCTAGCTCCTCAAGCCTTCCTCTCCTGGTCCCACCTGTCTTCCAAGGAAGATAACATTTTTCTGTATGTGGAAACCTACACACGTTGATTTACCCATGTTTGATATTTTACACTAATAAAGCAATTTAGAGTGTAATTTCATTAATTCTGTATTTTCTAGGCTTCTTTACTCATTTGCCATTAGGCTGGAAGAGTACTTACATGTATGACTTGAGGTGGAAATGACTCGCATTAATGTTCTTTAGTAATGGTCCCTGTGGTGTTGGGGTTACCATCCCATTAAGCCTATTTGCTGAGCAAACGGGATTCCCAAGATACGGCAATCTGGACTGCAGAGGCTGTGGAAATAATTCGATTACCTTTGCAGGATTTTCAAATTTGTTAATTTACGTTGTATAAATTCTAAATTTTGTGCCAGAGCTTACCTGGAAAGACTCATTTAATTTTGTTTAATGTGGAATTTGGAGTTTCCCAGCTGGAGGTCTGTGTCACAATGTTTCATTATGATCAGTTTTGAGAAAGATAAAAATAAAAAGGGAGCCTTTTTCTTACTTTGCTTCATTCCAGGTTGCTTATACATTAGGGTTAGGTATTTATTATTACACTCATATTCCTCTTAAGATAGATAGTAAGGTAGATATCTTAAAGTGAAGATAACAAGGCTGTGCAATCATATACAAGAGAAGTTCATAGCTACAACAAGAACCTTGGGAGGTTTGCATTTTGTTTCTCCATTTCCCTGCTAATGCAAAAGTTGTAGAAAATAGCCCAGATTCACTAAATTAGTTATTTCTTTTGGCTAAAAAATGTCCACTTCTTTTTGGATTCCTGAGGCAGATGGGCTGGCCTCATGTTCTCCGCTTTTAGACAAAAGACTTTCCAGCTAGAAACTGTTAAATCTTTAGTATTTTGCCTCAGCTTTATGCTCTTGGGAAACATGATCAGGGTGTGCCACATGAGGCTAACCAATTTCCCCATTGCAGAGGCTAAAGTTCTGAGAGGGGTGTTTCTGCTACAAAAAATGTCTAGTGAAACCACAGGCTGCTCCTAGGTCTTGTGTACACAGTAGGCTGTGGGCTCAAATCCACTCCCAACAGGCCAGTACTGACTTCATAGCATGAGCACAACTGCCTCAAGTAAGGCAGTAAGTAAGTCTTTACCCAGGGAATTGCTACCAAAAAAGTCAAGAAAATATATAAATATTGGTAGGTCCAGTAGGTCTCACCAATTTGTGTACACAGATTTGTTTCATCAGCTTTCGACTGAAACATGGTACCATAGAGTTTAGAACACCAATTTGAAGCAGACATGTGGTCCTATAAGACTTTTATCCCCAAAATAAAAACATTATTTACTGAAAATTTATATCAAGCCAGCAGATGTGTAGGTGAGTGAGGAATCTCCTGTCCACTTTGTCACAGTGCTGGAAACTGAACACCACCAGGTTCTAAAACAGCCTGTATTTTTCACAAAAATTATGTATAACCATGATACAGTTCAATGTGTAAAGCAACTGAAACATGGCCTTAGGATAGAAGACATCTTGACAGCTCTCAGAAGGTGAGAGGGAGGGTAAAGAGCCATACCAATGCATACAGGTAGATTTTGACACAAAGGAGAACGGAAAATCTGCTGAGTGATGCAGTGGGAATGGGAATCTGGTTCATGTGGCACACGGAGAATGCTTTGATTGAAATATCTTGAGCCAATATAAAGAAGAAGAGTGCATTGCTGAAGGCCAGAAAAAGGGTGTTGAAACAGAACAAGAATGAAAATGAATAGATGATAAACACCTGGCTGTTAACTTTTAGGAATGTAGATTAAAATAGTGTTGTGTTTGGTAGCAGTGTATCTGTATATTCTGTAGAATTTACAAGATTCTGTGACAGCTGGGATGTGACAACTCATAGACAGTTGACCAAAAGAGATACCTGACTTGCAGGCCTGAGGAAAGGTTGATAGCCTGGATCCAGGAGGAACCATGATTCCATTTGACACTACTGAACTGAAGCTGGTGTTGGTCATTCAGAGAAACTACAGGGACAAATCATGAAGGTGAAGAAGAACCTCAGCCTAAACAAACAGATGAAGCTACAGGTAGGGCAAGGCAAGTATCACAAAAGTCAGGATATTGAGACAAAAAATGGCAGTTAACTGTTGAACGAGTTTGGGATACTGACTACGAGTCTGGTCAGGGAGAAGTCTGGAAAGACTGAGAACATCTACTCCAGTGGAGTACAAGAAGCAAAAGACATATTTATCATTTGCAAAGGTGAACATTTTCAAGGTAGTGGTTTTATATGTGGATAGGATCATCTCTTTCTGTGTCTTTTCATGACGAACTGAGGCCAAGCTTATCAACCCTCAATAAATGTAGCTGATATGGCATGAAAAAACATGAGAAGTATGACTAAAGACATATCAGATAAAGAGAGTCTAAGAATGCATTAAAAGCGTCAACTGAGGGGAATGAAAATGAAAGCTAAGTCAGGAAGGATAAAGTCATTGAATTTCAGAATGGGTGAAATCAGATTTCACACTTGTTAATTCCACATAAGGGTCAGTCTAAAATTGCACATTTAGCCCAAGGCACAAGGACCCTGCTAGATCTTGGATCAAGTTCTTCTAAATTGTAGCTCTACATGCAAACTACAGAGCTGTTCTTTCCAATTTAACACCAAATACTAAATTATATTTAGTGGGAGTTTTTGGTGTGATATAAAAGCATTTGTGTGTTTCTTTGAAACTTGATAAACTGCAATGCAAATCACTCATGCACACCAGCCTTCACTAAGTTCTTTTTACAGTTCTGTACCAAATTCTGGAGAAGAGACCACTGAATTCTTCCTGTAAACTGTTCTGTGGCCCCCACCAGCTTTGGGGGCCAATGGACAGCTATCACCTCTGCTTACAGATCATCCTGCCACTCTGTTTTAATAGTGAGGCATCTTCTGCTTCACCTGCTGAGGCCGGATCTCCCTGCTCTGCTGTCGTGTCAGACCCCTCCTCCCTCCTCCCAAATCAAAATAAAAGTCTCCTCTTCAAGTTAATTATATACTGAGAAGTAACGCCTTGTGTTGAGGAAAGCAAAGAGCCTGCAGCTGAGACAGACCTTGGAGGCAGATCTGTCATTGCCCAAGCCAGTTTACAGCTTTGAATGGATCTTGTCCATTACTACTACTGGAACAAAGCACAGTCAGGAATTTTGAAACTGCATCCAAAAATCTCCTGCTTGTAGAGTCTGGTATGAGTGTGGGCTATCCATATATGCCCATATGTGCATGGATATTCAAATAATGACTTTGTGAATTTAGTCCAACAGCTATGCTATATAAGGCTCCTACCATAAAAATCTCTTTGTTGCGTACAGTTTATGTGACACTGCTGTGAAGAAATCCACTTTCTTGGAAAGCTTTTTCCCCTATGTATGAGGAGGGCAGATGCTGTGGGAACTGCACTGCCAGATCTGCGTGACTGAATTAAAAATACTGTGGCACCAATTTACACCATGCCTTTCCATCCACTCCTTTATGAATCTGTTCCCTGTAACATAAAACTATAGCAACATGCAGCCATAAATGCCTCACTTACCAGGAATCAAGCTAGTGAAAGTGTTTCTCCTATGGTTTTCCATACAGTCAGGATACAGAAAATGGCTATGAAAAGGAATAAACTCCAGGTCATCTGGGGGGAAAGGCTTGCAGTGCCACACATCACGGAAGAGGTCTGCTGAGCTGTCTCATAGCCCCCTCATCCTGGCACAGCTGCTCACTATATGCTGCCCTTGATGGCAAAGAGCCCTTTGATGACTGATCTAACCCAGGCCAGGGGACACTGAGATGTCATACATAACAGCTGGGAACTTGTGGGAGACGACAGAGTCATTTGTCATTGAACAAATCCAAAACGTAGTCCCATACTAGTCATTGTGAAGAAAATTAACTCTACCTCAGCCAAAACCAGCACATGTGGTCACAGCCTCTACACTAGCCCCAACGAGGGTGCAGAAGCCCTGCCACATTCCCGGCCTGGGTTGGCCCCTGGCACACCTCTGGGCAGAGGGTGGCATGGTGTGAGTGCAATGGCTATACACCACTCAGCTCTGCATATATAGTCCACCCCTCACTGCCTCATGCTGTGTGTGGGATGTGTAAACAGATTCAAAAGGTCATGTTGGAAAGATATCTAAAACATGAGCAAGCACACCCAAGAAAGAAGTAGTTTTTCTTTCTCTTCATTTCTGTCCGCCTTTTCTTTCTCTTCACTCCTGTCAGCAAAGTGTTGCCAGTGCCTTTGCTGCACAACTTTCTGCTATCCTAGCCCAAAACACATTGCCCTTTGGAGAAAACATGCAGTGTTCCCTGGTACCTCTGCACTGCAGAAGCAATTTCCTCCAAACAAAGCAAACTGTTCAGCAGAGATGTGGGACTATATAGCACCACATATCTTGTTTCTATACCCACTTACCCAATTCCAAGAGAAAGCTCACACATGTGATTATTGAATCATCACCTACCACAGAGTTTGGCACAAAGAACCACTCAGGATTGAATAGCAAATCCTCAAATCTCTTTATATCAGCCAGCGTGGGCACAAACTGAGTCAAGGCAGTGCTGTCTGGGTTCAGCCTTCCAGGCAGGCAAAGTGCTCAGCCCATCCGGTGGCTGCAAGGTTCAGTAGTCTCTGACTCCATCCTGGATCAGCACAGTGCCTGATTATGAAAGATCAGCTTGAGGAAAGCTTGTCAGCTGAGAAAAAAACTTTGCACATTTGTTGGTGTCTGTAGTCAATGGAGAACAAAAAGTTGAACAAACTGAATTCTCCTCTCTTCTGGATGGCGAACATGGTGACATAGGAAAAAATTTTACATAGAAACAACCAAGAAATATGGATGCTGCTACTTCTGATTACCTTCCTTTTTCTCTTTGAAAGGAGAAAAGCCATAATTTTCATTACCAGCATTATTCATTGCATGTATCTCAGTCAGAAATCTTCAGTAACAGCTGCAGCCCTACAGAACAAAGTTTCAGCTGCACATACTATTTAATACTTATTGATACCTTATACTACACATACCTAATGGCACCAGTCAATTCAGTTTAACTCAAATAAAGCAAATCCCACTGGCCTTGGGGACTATGCCTTCACATATTAATGTGAGATAGCAAGCAAGAAATTATGATATTCTTGTTCTTATGCACAGCTTAGAACGCTGCAGAGTAAAACAGATCTTTTGCAAGCTCCTTCAGAACTGACTGTTCACCAGAAGCATCCTCACCCATAAGCCTGTGCAGAGTATCAGGGTTTATTGTGACAGAGGACAATGTCTGCAAATATCTTGAAAATTATTTTTTGCTGTATGCTTTTTTCATGCCTGTCACGAGTTGTGGTAGGACAGCAGTCAGTCGAGATACTGTCAGGAAAACAAACAAACAAACAAACAAAAATAAAGTAATATTTCTCATTTTTCAGACCATGTTTGCTTAGTTTCATTTTATATTTCTAGCCCACAGAAGGCTTACAGGAAATTTCAGCTGGTAAAATGTAAATTTACCGTAATTGTGTAGTAGTACCAGATGCAGCTGACCACAAGTTATGTGCTTTAGAAAAAAAAAGCTTTTGTACTAACAGGGTAATAAATGACAGGAAACAAAATTGCCTGATGCTAGCACAGGTTTTTGAGCCTGTGACTCTCAGAAAAAAATGTGTACCATACCTCCAAAGGACACCAGGCACTCTGATGAAATTCCCACAAGGAAGAAGACATACGGTAGAACAAGTTTAAACTGCAGAGAAAAATTAAGCTTTTGTTTTGTTACCTTATAGCATGCCTCTCTGAGGGTTGGTGGGACTACTGGCACATAGAGCAAAAAGTTCAACCAGGGGCCTTTCTTCTTTCTGGCAGGCCAAAGAGGTGCTTTTCCATGTGAGCCTCATACAAAAACCACAAGCAGAGCTCTTAGAGCTAGAAAAGCTCTGTTTTCTACTTTAGGCTCAGACACCAGCACTGGGTGCAGGTATTATGGACAGCTCCTCTTTGCTCTTTGGGACAGGCATAAGCTTTGAGCATCACAGGTTGTCACTGAAGCAGAAAATCTCATTGCTCTGCTGTGGAAACACTGCCTCTGCCATGGCTGGCTGGTGTCCTCCTCCAAGCGGCAGAGGACAAGCAGCACTGTTGAGTCATCATGACTCTGCTTTCATGATTCCCTCTTTCAGTGTTAATTACACTGCCCTTGGCCTCTCTGATGGCTCTTTGTGCTGCTTCCCACCCCCATCATCTTCTGTGTCTAAAGTTATCTGTCTTCATAGTGCCAAGTACTCAGTATGTTCTCATGTGCTCCTCAAATTAATTACTCTCATTACTTTTTTTGTTGCTGGCCTCTCTCCAGTCACACCTTGCTGCAGACCCCTGGGGTAAAGTGTGTATTTTATTACAGACTGGTCAGTAATTTCTTCATGACTACTGTCCACTTCCACCTGCCTGACCATTTCTCCCTTTTCTGGCTCACCCATCCCTTACTCCTTTCTCGACCCTTTCTCATTTGTGCCACGCCTTGCTGAGGCTGTGCTCCCACAGGCATAGGAAGCCCACAGTGAACAAAGCCCAGTAGCACACCAGCCAGGTGACTCCTGGGGCCTTCTGCTTGCCACAATGAAATGACCCTGTGAGTCTAATTTAGTGGGAAATCAGCTCACTTAGCTCCAAGTGCCCCTTTATGAGATAAAGACACTGTGACATTCCACTTGCATAAATATATACAAAGACATGCAGTTCTCAGCGTTCCAAGTCATGTTGTCCATATGTGCCTACTTTGCTGTTTGGTTATGTCCATTCTCGAGTGTTTTTCCCAGCTTTATGCTACAGGAAAGTTTGGGGCAGAGAGCTTTTCTTACTGTTTTGGCAAGACGGCCTTAGCTATTTGAATAATACAAACTGCTGTTATAAACAGCGCCAGGAAAGGGAGGGAGGCAGACCAGATGAATACACACAGTTTCTCAAATCTCACAAACAATACAGGGTTCTTGAAGAGCTGATCCTCAGTTAGACAAGCCTCATGTGCTTGTGAAGCTAAGCTTCAAAGATATAACCAGCTACTTTCAGAGGAGTGAAAAGTACAGATTGAGCACACTGAACATATATGTCTTCTAGTGGAAGACTCTGGAAAGGAGTGAGGTACAAACCCAAATCAGCTATTACTCATCCTTAAAAACTGCTAGTTTGCTTAATTCTGCAGTCTTGGCCTTCAGGGCCTCAGTAAATAATACTTTGGAATTTAATTATATTTATGAAGGCAAATATTGTTAATTCAGTTTGCAGTGTAAAAATACCCCAACAAACCCACATCACACAAATACCCATCTGAGTTACTCCCAAACGAAATTGATAATAGATGTTGCAAGACTGACCCAAGCAGTTGCATTTGGGGACCAGTCTGTCCCTGCCTTTCCACATCCATCTTTGAAGGAACAGCAATTTGTGTGGCTAAGTGCAACAGAACAAGACCAGGGAATTCAGTCACTGCCATGCAGGAGATAAGTCCCTCAAATGATTTACAAACTAATCATAGAGGGAAGGAGTTTGAAAGGCTTCATCTCAGATTCTTGGTCAGGCAGAACACCTGATCCAACTGGATGACACCTGCAAGCATGGAGATGAGGGATTTGGGGATAAACTACCATGAAGTCTTCAGGCAAAGGCAACCACAAGGTGCCAGCAGCTGCCTCATGCAGGCCCATTGCAGACTATGAGAATCTAAACTCTCAAAAAATCCCAGTAGTCTGTTTTGGTTACTTGTAAGGTACTAGTAATTAATCCCATTGCCTTCTGAAAAGCAGGATTTCTTGACAATCATATCTTCACCTTTCCAGGTGGCATCCAGTTCACCTGCTTACCAACTTTTCTGAAGCATTGGAGCATTTTTCCACTGGCTGTGTGGAAAACATAGCCTCAATAAGCTGAGGAACAGCAGCAAGCTTGACCTTGGCAAAACATGAAGATGAATGACACGATGGTTTTAAGGACTTGACATCTGATCAGCTGAGCCAGCACATGATGCTTGTGACAGACTGAGATATATAGGGCCTGCAGGAGGTCAGAACACACTAGACAAAGTGCAAGGGCAGGTGATAATTTTTCTAGCTTGGTAAAACTGCTTAATTTGAAGTTATTCCTCAGGAAAACATACCAAAAATGGTATAAATGTGAGACTAACTACAGCTACCACCTGATCACAGGAATAGGGTTTGCCAGCCGAAGGGGATGAGAAATGCTAAGGGTGACATTTTCTCCTCCTTTGCAAGTGAGCTCAGCATTACTGTCTCATAAATACCTGAAGATATCTAAATGTAAATATATAAAATCCCCTAAATGTAAAAAAATAAAAAAAAAAACCCAAAACCCTTCTGAGACAGCTCATATACACATAAAGAATTGGAATGCAATTACTTTGCTTTTGCTTTTTCAAATGGTCAAATAGTGATACCATCAACTGAGCTTGTTCCTTGCTATTTACTAGTATGTGGTAGGCATTGTACCATATAATATAATGTGTATGTACATATAATATTTATGCTTCATTGGAGCAAAGTAGTTCAGCTGCAAATGAGGAATAATTTTTCAACCACAGGAGGAAACTTCCTGTGTTCTTTGGCTGCTTTAGATGGGCAAGTAAACTGCAGAAGGAAAACGTCATCCAGTATCTTCAAGCAGAGTTTCAAGTTACAGTGCAGGAACTGGTTTGTCAAAGAGAGAAATAAACCCCAAGACTTTGTCTCCAGTAACCTCTGTGGCAGCAAGTGTATGTGCTAATTAACCACAAAAAGGCATACACAACAGCTACTTAGGTTTGCTGAACATTATATAAAAGTTTGGTATCTCTGTTAAATGTACCAGGAACCAACCCAGTATCTCCAGATTTAAATGGATAGCATTCCCTTTACTTTTGTAAACTTTGAATCATGGTCAGAGTGAAGATGCAACAGGGACTTTAAGATAGTAAAATGGAAAAGAAACTGACTCCTTATGTTTAAATTTATAAGGAATGCTATTTGTGTCACAGACATAGGATATCAAAAACTCCATGCCTAGACTCAAAAATTGCTTCTCACCAGTCAAGTAAAGCAATACTTTTTGGGCAACCTGCTTTTTTCTCATTAGAGTTTCACTTTTATGAGAGAAATATCCTCTGTAGTGAATCAAATGTAAATAAAATCTTAACAGCACAAACCCTGCCAGACAAATCAAGACTTCTCAGATTATTGCCAGTGCTTCATAATACTTTTTCAATAATTTTCCATAATGCCTGCCTTGCAGAGAAATGTGTAAAGTATGCAAACACCACTTCTGTCAGGCACTCAACTCCTTCAGCCTCCTTTCAAACCTGTTTAAAACTCCCCAGCTGATTTTGCAGCATGCAAAACCACAACAGACTAATAGGAAATTGTCTAAAAGTCATTGTGGATGACTATAGGCTCGATCAACTCTTGCATAAATCAGGCGATTTCAGCAGGAAAGGTAAGCATTTGAAGCCTATCTTTTTTTAGAGAAAGGTGTGAAGATTCTCGTAGAGAGTATAATAGGTTCATAGTTCATCCCTGAAAGAGGAAGTGTTTGAGTGTCTTATTCAAGAAACCTAGAAGTGTGGTTGATTTTACTGCCAATTCTTTCAAGGTGAACCACAATAAAATTCCACAGACTTTTGGCCATTCTTTACCAGATGTTAAATCTTCAGTACCTTACACATGGGATTTTCTTTAACAGACATGCTCTAGGAAATAAAAACTTCTCATTCAGATGTTGCAGTTTGATTTGCCAGGTTTCACAGCATTTTACAGGAGGTCGTAGGGGTTATTACCTCTATCTTTAGCAGAAATGGAAAGAGAAAAGTATAAAATAATTGGCAAAAGTCTTAGAGGAAAACACAGAACAGGTCATCAGGCTTGCTGATGTTACCACCATCAAAAAAATATTGATAGTATTTTTATTAGCCTTCTTCAGTTTTTCGTCAGCCACATATCTACATTAATGAAAACCAGAATCTCCACCAGAATAGCAGAAGAAAATTAATTGCCCCAGGATACAGATATGTAATACTAGTAAACAAAGTTGCTTCATATTATATTTAATAAACTCAATTTCAAATTAAGTGAAGAACGTTCCATACAGAAAGTCTACTGATTCCAGTCCCCTTGCCATGGACAGGGACACATTTCGCTAGATCAGGTTGCTCGAAGCTCTATCCAACCCAGTCTTGGACACTTTCAGGGGTGGAATATTCATGACTTGGCTGGCCAACCTGTTCCAATGCCTCACCACATCCATAGTAAAGAATTTTTTCCTAATATCTAATCTAAATCTGTTCTTTTTCAGTTTGAAGCCATTATGCCTTGTCCTGTCACTACAAATCCTTGTAAGAAGTCCCTCTCCATCTTTCTTGTGGGATCCCTTCAGGCGCTAGAAGGCCACAATTAGGTCACCCCAAATCCTTCTCTTTTTCAGGCTGAACAAACCCAACTCTCTCGGCCTTCCCTTGTAGGAGAGTTGCTCCATTCTTCTAATCATCTTGGTGGCCTCCTCTGGACTCAATCCAATGGGTTGATGCCCTTCCTGTGCTGGGATCCCAGAGCTGGGTGCAGGTCTCCAGGTGGGGTCTCACCAGAGCAGAGCAGAGGGGCAGAATGCCCTCCCTTGCCCTGCTGCCCACGCTGCTTTGGATGCAGCCCAGGACACGTTTGGCTCTCTGGGCTGTGAGTGCTCATGGCTGGGTCATGTCCAGCCTCTCCTCCACCAGCACCCCCGAGTCCTTCTCAGCAGGGCTGCTCTCGATCTCTTCATCCCCAGCCTGTGCTGATACCAGGGTTTGCCCTGACCCAGGTGCAGCACCTTGCACTTGGTCTTGTTAAACCTCATGAGATTCCCACAGGCCCATTTCTCGAGCTTGTCCAGGTCCCTCTGGATGGCATCCTGTGCTTCGGGTGTGTCAACTGCAGCACTCAGCTTGGTGTCACCTGCCAGTCTGCTGAGGGCACACTCCATCCCTTTGTCTGTGTCATTAACGAAGATATTAAATAACACAGGTCCCCTAAGGGACACAACTTGTCACTGATGCCCATTGGGACTCTGAGCTGTTGAAAACCGGATACGACTGTCTGACCACTGGATGCAACTGTCCAACCACTTTCTTATCCATCTAACAACAGTCCACCCATTGAATCCATCTCTCTCCAATTTAGAGAGAAGGATGTTGTGGGAGAGCGTGTCAAAGGCTTTACAGAAGTCCAGATAAATGACAACTGTAACCCTTCCCTTGTCCACTCATGCAGTCACTCCATCACAGAAGGCCAACAGGTTCTTCAATTTCAATATGCCTTTTGCAGAATTGCATGACATGAAATGTCCATAATGTTCAAGACAAGAAGACACAATTATTTTCATTTTTCTGGTGATAAGCTGACACCTCAGAGACTGGGAGTCATTTAGGTGTCGGCAAACAGGGCTGTCACTGCAGAAACACAGCATCTGACCTTCAATGTTACTGTGGGAATATTGGCGTGGCACTTAGGAAAACTTCTCTTGTTTCTATTTAATATTTGTCAGAGGTAAAATACATAAAAAATACATTAAAAATAGCTACAGTAAACCACACATGCCACATTTAAGCCAAACCTGGAGATGAATCAAACCTCTTTTAATCAAGTTTTTTCTATTAGCATTTTGCCACTCAGTTTTTTTTCTGACAACCTAAAACTTGATTAAAGAAACCACTGGATGCAAGTGGTTTCTTTTAAAGAAATAATAGAAAATTAATTGAATTAAGAGTTTGCAGCTAACTATGAGGTTAGTTGAAAAAACCCCCTAAGCCCCAACATAAAAAACTCAACAAAACCCCCCATCCGGCTTTCTAGCTCCCTCTTTAGGAGAGAAAGGGAAAGTTGGAAAAGTATCCCACCTGCTACTTTCATTTTAAGCTCTCTGGCTCCTCCAGAAGGAAAATGAGTGAAGAGATGTCTTCCCGCTGCCAGGTGTAATGTATTTCCTTCTGTAAAATTTCACAAAGCTTTGGGGGACATTTTTCTCATATGATTTTTATACAGGGCATCTTAGGGAAGGACAACGCAGATTAAAAGCTGCATTTGAACTGCTAAAGATGTGCAGAGGCAAATTCATCGAGCAATGTGTGAAAAAGCTTTGAAGGAACAGTTTCAAAGCCATTGCAGTGTGCTGCAGGTTCAGAGCTTGGGTGTGCAGAGGGGGCCAAGCACAGGCAGGCTTAAAATGAACAACCGTATTTTCCTTTAAAATCCCAACATTTGTGCAAAACTGTGGAGATTAAAAATAATTTCATTCTGCAATTTTCCCATGTTTCTATTTTGTGTATTGTCAAATGCTTTCACTTCTATTCTAATAATAGTGGAGGAATAAGCAAGAAGCTGAATCAAGCTGAGGACACAAAAGCAGAGTTGCTTTCCATGGCAATTCTGCTGGGTTGGGATTTCTTATTTCTTCTTTACTGTAAAATAAAACCCACTGAAAAGTGTGAAAACGTTCTGGTTTTCCTTGGGTGTGTTTTCTTTGTAGAGATGCTCAGGAGCAGAAAGAACATACTCTTAACATGAAATGGGGTGCTTGCTTCCTGTGGTTATGTATTTCTCTTTGTTGAGAAGCCCAGCAAAGTCATTTATGCCTCTGTGGCTGCACCAGGTCATGTTTGACTGAGGTGTTTCCTTGAAAATTGCCTTGTTTCAGCTTACTCATAATCTGTTTCACTGAAAACTAGCTCCTGCCTCATCACCATAATAAAATTATTCACCATAAATTCAAAGGCTTTGGACCAAAGCTGCCCCCAGGTTAGCAGATGCAGAAGTCATCTTTGCAGGAAGACAGTAGTTTACTGCAAAATACAAAAACACCTAGAGAGTTCCTGTTGTTGTCACCATCACCACCTTTATTGTTGTCATTTTTAAATTACTCTCTCTGAATTCTCCTGTTTTACCTTTAAAAGGGCAGGATGTGTCCTGTAGACAGCACAGCTTTCTGAACTTTTGTACAACATTTTATCAGTGTTCCCTTCTGACTCTGACAGTGTTATGGCACCAAGAATCAAAAACTATGTAAAATCAGCTGAAATTAATGGCTATTTGTCCTAATGACTTCATTGGGCTTCCGAGTGGATATGTGAGATATGTGAGAATTGGATCTTCCCAGGCAAGGTTGCAATAGCAAAAAGGCTCTCAGTACATTTATGATTACATGGGGAAATATTTTTGGACTGACTCAGTTACACAGACCCCTCTTCTAGTGTGGCCCTGCAGCCTTGTATATACAGTATTGCTGCCCCTACAAACACTGCTACACAGACTTTGCAGTGAGTTCACAAAGCCTCAGGCCTTGCTTTACCTGAATTTATCTTGACGTGCCTGAAGCTTCATTTTCACTTGCTTAAACAGAATTTTTTTCTGATCATGGGCTAACATGCACCACAAGTTTTTATTTGCCTCAGTTTTCAATGACAATTGCTCTTCAAAGCACCTTGAGCCTCTGATCTCAAGGCATGAACTGGGACAACGAAGACTGGCCCATTGTAAGAGATCAGGCTTGAGACCATCTGGGGAACCTGAAGAGATGCATCCCAGCGTCCCGAGTGAGCTGGCAAATGTAGCACTTAAGCTGCTTTTCACCGTATTTGAAAATCATGGCAGTCAGGTAAAGTCCATGCTCAGTGAAAAAAGGCAAACATCACATCCCTGCTTTTGAAAGGGTAAAAATAACAAACCTGGGAAATATCAAACAGTCAGCCTCACCTCTGTGCTCAGTAAAATCATGGAACAGATCCTCCTGGAAGGTATGTCAAGGCATATGGGTGACAAGGAGGCAATTAGACACAGACAGGGTGGCTTCACCAGAGGCAAACCATGTTGTCAATGAACAAGAAAACAGTTACTAATGTCATCTACGTGGACTTCTGTAAAGCCCTTGGCATGGTCCCACACAATATTCTTGCTGTTAAATTGGAGATATTTGGGTTTGAAGGATGAACTATTTAATGGATAAGAAATTGTCTTGATGGTCACATCCAAAGAGTTGAAGTCAATGGCTCAGTGTCCAGATGGAGACCCACAAGTGGTCTTCCTCAGGACAGTATATTGGGATGGTCACTGTTCAATATCTTTATTTATGACAGAGACAGTGGCATTGAGCACAGCCTCAGTAAGTCTGCAGATGACACCATGACTGAGGAAGAAGAAGCCAATGACATCAGTATTGTATTTCTCTCTGCAACAGACTTGGGTGGTGGACTACTTGCCATATCCCTCCCCATTCCCCAGAGTGCAACCATCAATATTAGGACCTGGGGGGGCAGTGGAAGGCTGAGCACAACACCAAAGAAAGAGGCAATAGCCAGGATGTGTGTGTATAGGAATTTTAAGTGTGTAGTTTTTTATTGCAACTTTTCCTCTGTAACAGAATTCTTCATTTACTTTTTTTCTCTTTTCCCATAATAATTACGTCTGTGCTAATATTGATGCCTTGATTACGCTGTTAAGATTTCAATTATGTTAACAATAAATGCCATCTTTACACATAAAGTGAATTTCCTTTTTTCCCACAGGAAGTTTTCAAACATGACGAGATCACTGCTGCAGCCCAGCTGGTTTGCTGCAGGAGGACTACTGCTGGAGCCTGCACTAATTCCTTCTAACCCAGGGGAACCACTAGTCAGGGCATAACCTAAAAGTAACATGATGTGATGCACTAATGCTGCCTATTACAAATAATGCTATGTTAAGGAATACATTCAGTGCAGGTATCTCGGTGTGAAGCTGTCACGCCAGCAGCAGGTTGAGCTCTGGGAGCAGGACCCTGAGCTGAGACAAAAGGCCGTGAACTGCCAACCCTTTGCAGAACAAAGGGCATGGGGATGTGTGGTGCAGCCAGGGGACGGGACACTCAGAGACACAGCAGACTTTGTTTCCCTGAGACTGTGGGGGTATAAAACCCCAGTGGTTCCTTTGTTCGGGGTGCCTCCTTGGAGGCACCCAGCTCAATCTGTTATTTTGTTATTTAGTTATTGCACCATGATTAAATTATTTTAAGGATCTGGATGTCTTGGACTCTGCTATGGGAAACCTGTGGTCAAGCTGGTAAGGACACCAGATGTGAGTGTGGGGGATGTAGCTGTGAAGGGGCTTTTGTCCCAGCTCAGGTGGTGTGAGAGTGACGGCCAGAGTGGCTTCTGGATGGTTCGACAGGGAAGTTTCCTTAACATGGAGAATGACAAATATTTCCTAAATACTTCTGTTTGATGTAGGAGTCCTTAAATCCTTTGAAAATGGTGGACTATTTTGTGGGTGAGGTATAACCTGGATACGGAAAATAAGTTTGGACTAGGAAGAAGATAAATGGTAAGCCTTCATGGTGTTTATTGGTAGAACTAGTAGGTGGACAGAAGTTAGAAATAATGTCTGTCAGTAAGTAGTGCTTAGGTAGTGAAGATGCCAAACCCATGGCAAACTCAACTATGAGCTGTTGAAAGCAAGTGGCGGATGTGCTTTCCCATACGACTCGAACTCATTATTACCCATATGACTCAAGTCCTTATTACCTTATTCTGAACAAGAGGAAAGGGAGATTGTTTGATTGATATTTTTCCCTTTTTCATCAAAACGCCCTGCTGAGTTGTGGGCTGGTCTGCACAGTTCTCCCCTCCCATTCCTTCCATGGGGCAGGGTTAGGGGTTTTGGTACCCATGGGCCCACATCACATGATAGGCAAACGCAAGATCCGAGGAAGGAGGGAGGCAATCATGGGATTGACAGAAGCCTTCCTGGTGGGCCCCAAGCAGTGAGATGTTGTGCTGAATGAGTAACCATCCCCTCACCCCCTGATTTCAGGATGGCTGGGTCTGGCCCAGCTCCTTCTGGCCCAGGACAAACCTCATGCCAGGAACAGCCATAAGCATCCATTTCCTTCCCCCAACACAATTCATCCTACCAGACCCCAGCACTGCTTCCAGTTCTTTTATTTGCTGCTGCAGCACTGAGGGCATCTGCCACATACATGAAAATAAACGAAAAAATCCTCACAACTGCTCTGCACAGTAGATAAAAATTAATTAATCAGAGCAGAAAGCCAAGCACATGACAACACGGACCAAACAGAAGTGCTAAAATAATAAAAATACATTTCAGAGCTGCCCGTGCCCCTCCCCAAAACAGAATCCAGCCCTGGCTGGCTGCAGCAGAACTGGTGACAAGAGTCTTGTCACGTTAGAGTCTACTCCATTTTGTTAGTAGTGAGGAAACTACAAAGAGAGAAATGGGTTATAGTCATCATTTATCATGAGATTTGGAGTCTCCAGCACAATGCAAATCTGAGGAGCAGTTCATCAGAGACAGGACCAGCCTTGAGCCAAGAGAACTTGGAAATGGAGCTGCTTGCATTGTCTAAGACTGGAGGGCAGAACAACCTACAGGTATCCTCACTCTGTGTCTGTGAATGAGGGGACAGCATAGGAGTGGTGGGTGGCAGGGAAGTTGGCAGATTTCTAGTGGACATCTCACAGATCTTGTTGGAATCTCCTCTGTGTTCTCCTGCAAATTTTCAGAAGCTGAATAACTTCTTCAAAAAATTTTAACTTGAAAATTTGAAACATTTCTGCCAAAACTGCTTGTCTATTTTCAACAAACTCAGGGTTTCAGCTGGGGGAACTTTTATTCTTGAGCTTTGTCCTATCTCGGAAAATCTGGAAACAATTGTTCTGGAAAAATCCTGCTGCTATCTTTTGAGCTGCAACCAGGAGAAATCTGCTTAACTGCTCTGTGAGGATGGTGCATCTCCAGTCCTGCTAGCTGCTAGTGGTCTGAGAAGATGCATGCATGGCTGGCTTAGAGCTGGAAGGAATTACTATTGCAGAATGCTTGGTGGGGAGAAAGGCCCAACAGAGCTTTTATCTACTAAAATGGAAGTCTCTTAAAGTGAAAGAAACAGCACTTTCTGGACCATTTGTAAACCACAGTTTCTTGAAGTGTTTATATTACGGCTATAGCTCTTCTAGCTCTCAAATCAGCAGGAATAAGGAATCCTGACACATAGTGCACCCACTACCAGGTTTCATTTGGCAGAGAAGAATAAAATCTGTCAGAAAGATCAATAGGTTTTGTTAACACCAACAGAGCCAGTGCTTTTTTCTGTCTAACATTTCCTTGGAAGTGATTAAATAGTTTTTGGAGCACTAAGAAAAAATAATCACCCTGGGTTGGACTCCTAGCATGAAAGACTCGAACATCTAACAGGGTTATAAACCATTAAAAAGAAAATCTTCCATTGGGAAGAGTCCAGCAATGCAAACATCAGGTAGTATCACCTGCTCTGCCTTAAGTGTAACACATTTTTTGCATGTGTTATTCCTGCATTTTTAAATGGAAAAATGTGAAGAGAGTTTAATAATATTACTTAATTGGGAGTTGGAACTTCATGGCAACCAATCTGTTTGGCATCAAACAGACTTTTTAGTTTAAATAAAAAGTAATAATTCAGAACCTGCCAGCATTGCCCTTGTATGTATGATAAAAAAATAAGTACAGGCCCCCTCGCAATAGCTGTTCTCCGTTCTTTGAAGACATGAAACTTTCTAACATTTGCTTGGGTTCTGCTTGACATGCAGTTTCTTAAAGCTGGGGATTTTTGAGCAGGTTACTATGAGTATGTGTGTGCATTTGAGACAAAGGCCTCAACTTTCGTATAAAAGGTGTGAAATAAATTTAAAAATTAAAATAATTTAACTGGGGTATAAAATACTGAGTTTAAGCTTTGTCACTTTGTGCATTGTTCTGGTTTGAAAACAAACCAGTGGGAGACACTAAGTCAGAATAACAATTTATTAGGAAAATTTAAAATAAAGGGAAAGAGGGGAAAAAAACCTACAACAACCTGGTTTAAACTGTCAGAGTCAGGATACGACCTGACACCCTGTTAGTCAGTGTGGCAGTAGCAGTCTGACAAAAATGGTGGCTGCAGTCCTCCTGAAGTGATGGATGTGGTTCTGTTGAAGCAGTGATCCTGTAGAAGGGTCTGGTCTTCCTCAGAAGGTCCAGTGGTGGCTATGTAGCTCTTGTCCTCTGGGAATCCAGTGAGAAAAGGCTGTCTGTGGTGTTTGAAATCCCAGTTTATATTCAGGATGGAATGCTTGGTTTCTCCCTCTGTGTGGAGCTTCTCACAATGGGATGATAAGGCATTGATGGGCCCATTAACAAAAGGTTGTCCAGAGGCAGTTATCTATGAACCGTGGGCAGGGTCCTTGATTGCCCATTAAACAGAGGCAAGGAAAACACTGCCTCACCTGGTTTCAGTATTTTGTGAAGATGGTGATAGAATACATGCTTTTGGGCATGTCTTATACTGTAACCTAGCACATGCATATATGTTTTGCTTTAAACCTTCTAAAATATAGATTCCAAAGATTTTGTAATACTTGTAAAGCAAAGGATTACTTAAATAGGAAACATTAAATCCTGAGATGATTAATATTGAAAACTACAGCATGCTATTTCCCAAAACCCGTCTTAATTTTCCATTTTGCTGGTATGGTTTGTCCCTTTGCTGCATCTTTCAGTATGTTCCTTTTCTACTATGTTTTTTTGCCTGTCAGTTTGTTGGCCAGTTACAAAACTTGTGCAAGTACTGGAAATTATTTTATTTGCATCTATACACTGCATAAATGTTCAAAAACACTGTTGTACAATTTAGACAGAGTAGTGAAAAAATATTTCTCTTTCACAGGTAAGAAATAAATCATTAAATCAATAATATAAAACTGCTTAGGCAGCTTGCAGTGGCACCCACTATCTCAAACAAAGCTGGTTTTTATTGTCTGTTCAAGCAGTTTGCAAGCAATATGTGATCCATAGGAATCCCAGCCAGAACATTAGTATGGCCTATGCCTTCCTGTGCCAAGAAGGCTTGTACCACTACCTAATCCAGTTTTGTACAAAACCCAGGAAATTTTCCGACTCCATGGAGACATGCAGAGCTCTTTCTTTCCTGGGGCAAATTGGAGATGTGATGAGCTAAAACTAGCCTTTGCAGCACTGATCTAAAAAACAGGTTACAATGTACTAGCGAGGGCCGTTCTCAGATGCTTCCTCCAAGCACAGAGGAGGAGGGTTCCTGCACCATCTTGTTGCTACCTGAGCAAGGAATACTGGTACAAGTGTGCAGGCACCAGGAACACACACAGCCTGCACAAAATCTGATGGCAGGTATCTGATGCTATCTAAGGACAGAATTTGCCTGAGAAGGAATTGGTCACAGAATCACAGAATCATAGAATCAGCTAGCATGGAAAAGACCTTTGAGATCATAGAGTTCGACGAGAGAGATTGAAAGCCAGAATCACATGAGTGAGATCCAGTTCACACAGTAAAAAGATAGAATCTTTGTCATTTGGAGAAAAGCATCTACATGATCTGCCTACATCTCTTAAATACTTAATCTCTCTGCTATTAGCTATGTCCAGCCTCATACTACAGAGACGAGGCAGGAGTTTGCTTTCCACACCTTCTCCTGAGCTCAGTGTAAATGAGGTCACTTATACTTCTGCCTCACCCTTCATGGATTACAGATTACAGGATTCAGTCATTATTTGATATGGAAAAAGCAATATTTCTCTCTCTCATTGCTATGTTCCAAGGAAATGAAACTCACCCTAGCATCATACCAATACACCTGTAAAAGCACCAAGATAAAACAGAGGCAAACTTCTTCCTGGAACAGTTTCCCTTGTAAAATAGTATCTCTGTTAGTTCAAGATATGGTATCAAGCAGCTATCTTCGTATGATGCTGTTGGTCAGGTATTAACAGCATGCTTGACCACTAAACTCCAGTGTCTGTGTACTTGTAGCTGCTGCTTCCCTCAAAACACTTGGTTTCCTTGGAAGAAATATTTTAAAGATGGGTCTGAGTTAAACAGCTGGCATGCAGATCAGGAGAATCAGCATCCTTTGCCCAGAAAAAAGGCCTGACCTCTAGATACTACAGGACTTTTACAACTCTGTCATGTATGGCAATACTGTTTATCATATTCATGCATTGTGCAATGACACCGGCAATGATTACATTGCAGGGTTAACCCCATAACACTTTACCATAACAGCTTTTGATTTATAGTCTTTGTGATCTTGCTTTGTGATCCTCATGTGTTGAAACAACAGGCCTGGACAGAACTGCTTTGCTTTTGTTATTTTGCCTTAGAAATGGAGATTTCGGCAAAATGTGTTTTGAACATGTTGTTTTGCCTCTTCTAGAAAATCTGTAACAATCTTAGTGAAAACCAGCAAGATGGCCAATGTATTGAGCTGGGATTGAAGCTGAGTGAAGGGCTGCCACTCAGCCTGGTGGGCTCACTGGTGCTAGCTGGCTTGCGGTCTACAAAGGAGGATGGACTAACATGTAGAGCTGTATCTCTCTCTGACCTTGTGCAGAAGCTGACTTCCCACATTGGAGGTGGTCCCTGACTGTCAGAGTGGCTGAGAAAATTGTGAACAAGAGAACTGCCTCATAACCATGCAAACACTCCATGACTGCCCTGGCATTAAATACCTCTTCATCCGTTATCCTCATTTTAAAGCAGGGTTAATATAATCTTTTCCAATGGGAAAGTAAAAGTCCAGAAATATGTTAGGAACAGGGTTTTTTTCTTACAGCAGGACTTGACTAGCCTGTCATACAAATGGCTTAAGGCTATATTAAGCACCAGAGAGACTACTGAGTACTTATCAGATGAATGCCCTGATCTGAGCAGCCTAAACGTGGTGTGTGGTACACAAACAGTGTGATTGACTGTTCCACATCGATTATCCAGCAAGATTAGATCTCATGTGCAACTTTAATTCTGCCTTTTTCTAGCTTTTTAATGCTAGGTTTTTCAAACTAGCTAATATTTGTTTAAGGTCATTTTCTTGTGTATCATTAGAGTGTAAATTCTCCAGCAGCATGACTGGATGAGCATCCTCCAGGAAGAGTTAGAATCATAGGATCATAGAATTGTCTGGGTTAGAAGGGACCTTGAAGATCATCTAATTCCAACCCCCCTACCATGGGCAGGGACACCTTCCACTAGACCAGGTTACTCAAAGCCCCACGAGTAATGCAGACTTTCTTTGTTCAAATTTCATTCCACTTAACACAGGAAATGAAATCAATCTCACTTTGTACACCTGTCATAAATTCTAGAATACCTTTGTTTCAATGTAGTAATCTAATATCTGTGGTTACAGCTATAATTTGTAATTTATCTCCTACTATTTTTTTATTAGTAACTTGTGGCTTTCTTGATACTTCTGTATTGCTTGGAACCTACAAAGCTTTATCTTCTTTGAATCTATGAAATCACTGTGCTCCGCTGCATTGTTGCTTGTGAACATTTTGTGGACAGTAAAAGAGAAAGCTCTGCTAATAGAACAGCCCAGAGTTCATCGCTATCCGTAGAGGTCTCTGCTGATTTCCTGGCATCCAAATGGACCTGTCCAGTAGGCTCACTTCTTACAGGTAGTGTACTACAGCCTAAATCAGTCTTTCTCTTTATGAAATATTTTTTTCTCCATGTACTGCACATTTTCTGACTTTCATCACAAGGGAGGGAGAACTCTTATGAGCAGGAGTGTCCACTATGCAAGTCAGGGTCTTCCTCTGCATATCACACTTCCTTTGCTTCACTGGACCTGGAGTGCTGTGGGTAGGAAGATTAATACTGTTACCTAATAAGATATTGTCATGATTACCTCAAATCCTGTGTTCAGTTTTGGGCTCCACATGACAGGTCAGGCCTGGAGATGCTGGAGTGTGTCCAAAGAAGGGCAGTGTAATTGGTGAGGGCTCTAGAGCATGAATCTTGTGAGCAGTGGCTGAGAGAGCTGGGGGTGTCTAGCCTGGGGAAAAGGAGGCTTAGGGGAGAACTTACGGCTCTTTACAACTACCTAAAAAGACATTGTAGGAGGTGGGGATCTGTCTCCTCTCAGGTAAGAAGTGAAAGGATGAGAGGACACAGGCTCAAGTTGTTTCAGGGCAAGTTTAGATTGCATATTAGGAAAAATTACCAAAAGGTTTGTCAAAGACTGCCACAGGCTACCCATAGAAGTGATTGAGTCACCATCACTGTAGGTATTTATAAAAGGGAAGATTTGGTGCTTAGGGACATGGTTTAGTGGTGAACATGGAAGTGCTGAGTTAGTGATTGTACACAATGATCTTAGGGGACTCTTCCAACCTAAATGATTCTATGTTTCCATTATACAACATATAGACAGAAGGGAGACAAATTGTCATTTGTGGGTATCCTGAGCTGCAATGTTTCCTATGCTCGGCAACTTGTCTTTAATAAAAAGTTAACATTCTTTTAGTTAGGTAATTGCAATTTCCTAGGCTTTTAAGAAAATGAACTTGTTTAAAGAAATCCCAGCTCATGAGTGGCTCTTCTACAGCCCCTTTTAAGCTTTTCAGAGTGGTGTTGAGCAGAGTTAAAGCCTTTGGACGCTGGCACACACTTCCGCTGTATGAACCAATCCCCATGAAGGCTGGCCAGAAAGTAAGAATTCCACTTGACAAAAACCTAACAATGGGAAGTAAGAATTTCCTTGGCTTCAGAATGGAAACCACACTTTTCGATATCCTTCAACCAAATGTCTAGCTGCCTTGTCTTTTTCATGAGACCAACAATGGCATATTGAAATACTTCCAGGGGAAAGAAAATCAGGATGGAAGAGGTAGAGGGGGAATTCAGGTTTAAACTACTTGACTGAGTAATTCATAGTTTTAATATGCTTCAGCTCTGTTGCAACATGGATGAGAAATAACTTTGACAAATAAATGACAAATAATAAAATAAATACAAATATTACAATATAAAATATAATACCATAACACAGGCTATAAATACCATGTTGGATTCCCACCTTTGACATTGAGCCTTGTGATAGCCATTTTTTGGTGAGACAATTGGGAAAAGACTACTGTAGTTCCCCAAGCAGGAGGAAAACAATCTGGAATTTGTTTACTGATATCAGAAAGTGCCTGGAAAAAAGTGCAGTGCAAATGATGGTCTCTATATAGCAAGAATTATGGCAGCATATAACTGGAAATGGTGGTTGAACTGAGAGGTTTATTCAAGTCAACCCCCCCCATACCTTAATAAATTCAGAGATGAGTTGCTTTCTTAGAAATCTGCAATATTTTACTTCAATGTAAAACTTTTCAGAAATGTTGAGGAATGTTTTCTATATCCCAACAAGCTGTAAATGAGGCTTTGTTTCTAGTGTGAGCTTCAGTCATCTCCCTGACCACTATGAAATAGCTAGAGGGTATGAGCACAAGCTGGCTTAAGAAATTCTGACTACTTCCTCTGCCCAGAATTTCAACTTGTTTTATTCAGAATATAAACACTAATTTTTTTTGGTTAAAAGTTGAAGTTTGGTGTTTTATGGATTGCTTTAAAAGCATTTTTTCATATTCTTTGGTATTTCATTCTGTTACAGGATGCATTTACCATCAAGAACAGTAGTGTTAAAATGTTTGATGAGGCAACATGTGCAGTCAGTTATCTAAAGAAATGTGGTGTTCATGCATAATACTTTCAAAATAGAAGTGTTTTACATAAACCAAAATACTGCCAATCCTAGAGCACTTTTGTCTGATTAAAAATGTGTGGCTAATTCCCCTTGGGTGAAATGTTGTTTAGAGCTGAGATTGCTGCTGAATGAAATACAGAAATTCCAGCACAGCATGGAAGCAAAATGTTGGATTTGGTGTTGAGCAAAATTTATGCAGCATTTTTAGCTTTAAGATCTTGCTAATGTTCTTCTCTCTATGATATAAAACATCTTTCAGAGGTGACCTTTTGCTTCAGCAAGTGCTCTCCAGCTGAAATCAACTTACAGCTAACTAAAACCTAAATATTGATTTTTCATCCAGCCATCGAGAAAAATACATCAGGGAAATTTTAGACATTCATTTGACAGATTCTTGGGATTCATTATAATGTTTTTTAAGAGATTAAAAGATTGCTTTGCTAATGTTCAAAACCTTCTTGACATTTCTATCTCAAAAAGCAGGACTGGGGACTAGGGACCTTCAACCACATCTTCTAATGGGAGAGGAATTTCTTCACCAGACTTTGTGTGGTGCGACAGTCTCCAAACCAGTAGTTCTTACAATTCCTCTACTCTGCAGTGAGCTGCCTGAGGGTTCTGTGCCACAGCAGATCCACTGAATTTATCCTTGTCTTTCTCCCCATCCCACCCCACATGTGCCACCACCCCATGACACAGGGATGAACAGTCCTGTGCAGCCATCCCTGAATTGGTCAGGTAATTGGACCAGATGATTGCTGTAGGTCCCTTCCAACTGAAATTATTCTATTTTATTATATTTTTATTCTATTCTATTCTGTTCTATTCTCCCAATGCAGAACAGCAGCGCACACGTGCAATGGGATGTGCAAGCGTAGAGCCTGCTGTGAGAGTTGTCTGGCCAGAAATTGATTTGTGCATGCTCTGAGGGAGGAGGTGGAAGCCTTACTGTCCCTCTGACACTGCAGCACCTCCAGAGGAAGGGCATCTGAGCTAAATAGATCCGAAGTTCTGAAGAACTAATTATTAATTACCTGATATTTTGGCAGACAAAAGTTAATAATCTCCCTGGAGCTTGCTCAGACTCAGTGAGGGAGGGGAAAAGATCTCAAAAAACGTATTTGAAGTTAGAAGGGGGAAAAAAGGGTTAAAATTACTTTTTACTTACAACCCAAAAGTCACTCAGACAAAGTGTCCTGGTTAAGCTATTTATTGCTCACAGATGGTCACAGGTTTGTTATGAATACATTGGCAAACAAAAGTGTAGTAACATCAGCCAAGATGGTCAAGAGTGGGGTCTTATTCATCTACAGGTGCAATACCACAAGAAAAATGTGCTGCACCTAGGTAAAAGAGGAGAAAACGAAACTAGTGAAAACCAAAACCTCTCTATGGTGATTGATACTGTTCAAGCCAAATTCACATGAGAAGGAGCAGCCAAGTTCAGCTTCATAAAATAAGAAGAAATTGATGAGAAATAGTTTTTCTTCTTGACTTAAATTCTCAGGGCAATGTGGAATATTTCAGACTTTTGCCCTCTGACAGTTTTACTACCAGCTGGAAAGGATTCTACCCACACTTCCTGCTTAAACAGTTTTCACCTAGTCTTTGACAGAAGCTGTCAAAGGACAAAAACCTTATAAAAAAGACAAATTTCATAATTGTCAACAAAATCAAAGTAAAAAACTTGGCAGTTGAGCAGTCTTGCCATAAATATGTGTGATGTTTGTACACACACATGCACATACATATATACACCTTCAGTAAGAACCACATGTACAAACATCACAGTACACTCAGCATATTTTTAAAAGAAATTTAGCAAAACCACAAAATCCCTAGCCTAGATATTTCTGTGGTTTTCATAAAGGCCGAGGTGACTCCATCCTACCCTCACTCTGCCTCTACTCCTGTGGCCGCAAGCTCACTTTCTGGGTACTGATTTTAGAGCTGGCTTTCATGGTGACACTAAACCCTCAACAGGTGTCCTCTGGGTGGATGTAACTTGTAAGCACTGAAGGGAGTAATTTTGTTCCTGCAAGGTGGGGTGGCGGGTGAGGGTGCTGATTTTGGGGAGCACCATGACCCACAGATGTGGGGAGGAGAAGGAGGTGGTTATGGGGGCATAGAGGAGGGATGCACTGTTCAGTCTGGGCCCTGTAGTGAGGAGTCAGTGGATGCCTTCTATGCTCCCTCATCACAGGAGAAGCTTGAGGTGTTGCATGTCCTGGAAGGGCGGCAAGACCTGTTAACAGGAGCTCATTATGTTAAGGTTTGTCCCATTCGAATTAAACTGGTCATTGAATGGTCCAGTCCTGTTTGACATCTTTATTAATGATCTGGAAGTGGGGAATGAGTGTACCCTCAGTAAATTTGAAGATGACACTAGGTTTGGTGGGAGTGTTGATCTGCTGGAGGGTAGGAAGGTTCTGCAGAGAGACCTGGACAGACTCCATCAATGGTCTGAGGACAACTCCATGAAGCTCAATAAGGCCAAGTGCCAGGTCCTGCCCTTGGGTCACAACAACCACCTGTAGCACTGCAGGCTGGGGAGGAGTGGCTTGAGAGCTGTTAAGTACAAAGGGACTTGGGGGTGCTGGTTGACAGCTGGCTCAATGTGAGCCAACAGTGTGCCTGGGTGGCCAAGAATAGTGTGGCCAGCAAGACTAGGGAAGAGATCATCCCCCCATACTCAACAGTGATGAGGCCACACCTCAAGTGCTGTGTTCAGTTCAGGGCCCCTCACTTTAAAAAGGACATTGAGGTGCCGGAGTGTGTCCAGCAATGGGCAACAAGGCTTGTGAAAGGTCGAGAAAACA
>VZTH01008251.1:516626-647262 GCA_013397815.1 Aleadryas rufinucha | reverse complement strand
TTGAGGTGTTGCATGTCCTGGAAGGGCGGCAAGACCTGTTAACAGGAGCTCATTATGTTAAGGTTTGTCCCATTCGAATTAAACTGGTCATTGAATGGTCCAGTCCTGTTTGACATCTTTATTAATGATCTGGAAGTGGGGAATGAGTGTACCCTCAGTAAATTTGAAGATGACACTAGGTTTGGTGGGAGTGTTGATCTGCTGGAGGGTAGGAAGGTTCTGCAGAGAGACCTGGACAGACTCCATCAATGGTCTGAGGACAACTCCATGAAGCTCAATAAGGCCAAGTGCCAGGTCCTGCCCTTGGGTCACAACAACCACCTGTAGCACTGCAGGCTGGGGAGGAGTGGCTTGAGAGCTGTTAAGTACAAAGGGACTTGGGGGTGCTGGTTGACAGCTGGCTCAATGTGAGCCAACAGTGTGCCTGGGTGGCCAAGAATAGTGTGGCCAGCAAGACTAGGGAAGAGATCATCCCCCCATACTCAACAGTGATGAGGCCACACCTCAAGTGCTGTGTTCAGTTCAGGGCCCCTCACTTTAAAAAGGACATTGAGGTGCCGGAGTGTGTCCAGCAATGGGCAACAAGGCTTGTGAAAGGTCGAGAAAACACGTCTCATGAGGAATGGCTGAGGGAGCTGGGTTTGTTTAGTCTCAAGAAGGGGAGGCTCAGAGGTTCCTCATCACTCTCTACAACTGCCTGAAAGGAGGTGGGGGCCAGTCTCTTCTGCCATGCCTGCAGTGAGAAGACAAGAGGAAAAAGCCTTAAGCTGTGACAGGGGAGATTCAGATTAAATATTAGGAAAAATTTTTCACTGTTTGGGTAGTCAGGCATTGGAATAGGCTGCCCAGGGAGGTGGTGGAGTCACCACCCTGAAGGTGTTTAAGGAGCATCTGGTTCTGGCGCTGGGTGATGGTTTAGTGGTCAGAGTGATAGTGCTGGGTGGATTGTTGGACCTGATGATCTTAAAGGTCTCTTCCAACCTTGATGACTCTATGATTCTACACATCCAGAAGCTCTGTACAGCAAAGCCACAACTGCAGAGTTAGCATCTTTACGCCTTTGCAAAGCATTACTCTCTTGAGACAAATAACATTTCTACTTGAGTTCCTAAAAAACATATGGAAATTTAAAAATAGCAGTCTAGTTAAATGCGCCTAGTAGGGGTTAAAAAGAAAAACAGAACATGCACAGATACAGAAACTGATACAAGTGCAGACATCCTAGTGCTTTAGGTTTGTTAATAAACCTTAAAAAATGGAGAGGACAGTAAAACAAGTGGTGCGTGAGTGTCACTGGAAGTTAATTGATTACAAACTAGAGATTATTTAATATGACCAAAGACAACTATTCTCATCAGATTATTCAGACATGTGTACATGTCTACACCTTCCCAAACCTGCTGATTACAAACACACCTCACCCTCCGTTCTTTCAGTAGAGAGACACACAGGAAAGTGTCTTATGTGTCTGTGATTAGAATTAAACCTTCAGAAATGAGTAAGCAGTTACTTTTGATCTAGTACCAGCATGTATTTTGTGGCAGTCTTATCTCACTAGGGAGATTCTTATCTTGAAACTGCATTTGGACTTCACCTTAAAAAAGCTTTTCTCTTAAGCTTTATTAGTGCACTGCAGACTTACAGAAAAGCTTCTCATTCCACCCACACGTAAAGGAGGGTTTCAAATTGCATTTACTAGGGTAGATAGGAGATATGACATTCTTACTTATAGTGGCAGGATCTCTTTAGTAACTATGAAAGGGAAAATACAACCAGTGCTAAGAAGAGTCACTGGTTTGATAGAGGGTACAGAGCTAGTCTACAGTTATAAAAGAGTGATTCTAGGGAAGCAACTGACTAAGTCTTCTAAATTTAAAGATTCAGAATTGATACATGAAGACATTTAGAGAAAGTGATGAATATGAGGCAGTAATCAACAGCCTTAAATTTTCAGAGAAGGTGTCTGATGTGTTTGAAAGGGTCTTGCCAGTTCTTGTTCTTATTTGGGTGGGTCTGACCATGAGCAAAAAGAAGCAGACCTTTTTATTTCTTTTAGAAACTCTCCCTGATCCTTCAAAGATTTCAGGAGGGGGATGGAAAGGGAGAAGACCTGAAGAGGGTCTTATTCTCTGGGGGAGTAAATCCCACCACCACAAAACAAATTCTCAGAGTTTCATCATCTCATTGTATGTCCTTCAAAGAGCTAATACTCAAACTTCAATAAAATTGGACCAGAACTCCATGATGAAACTTAAGTGTCAAGGCAAGTTTAATTCATAAGAATTACCTCATAAAATTACATCAGACTAACATGAGAATGATGATTTAGGCCTGGATGTTTTATCCATAGCCACATACATACAAATATTATATACTCTTAAGAGCCAATTATTTTTTATAAGATATGTTTAGGAGTTCCTGGTAAACACTAGTTTTGTTTCCTCAAAAGCACTTAAAATTGTTATAATTTCAAGTTTACTATTACGTAAAATCCAAATAAAGTCAATTATTTTGAAATGCCTGCCAAGTAGGGAATTTTCCTTCTCATTGTGTGGCAATCTGTCCCATCAATAGCTCACTTTTTTCAGCATGGTCCAGCTATTTTTCCTGTGCCAGTGTTAAATAACATGAAATTCTGGGCTTACAATTGCTACTTGCGGCTTACTAACTTTTGGAAAAAAATAAATCAGTTTATCAACTCTGACTTCAAAAATCAGTGCTGAGGCATGGTGGAAAGCACTCTAAGAACACAGAGAACATGTCACTTAGCATCCAGCCAATCCATTTGGTTGATCAGAACAGTTGTGTTTTGAGAACATTATTAAACACAAGATTACTCTGAAAAGAAATAATAAAAAAATTAGGACTCTGCAGATAAACAGAACTTGCTGCCATCCCAAGAGTAGCACGTTGTTGAGTCAATGTTCACAGGTAAATGGATCCAGGGAGCAGTGATTTTTAAAAAAAATGCACTGGCCAAATATTCACAAAAGTTTCCAGTGTCTGCAATAGCTGTGCCAACACACATGCTTTTCACCCTTTCTATTACTCAGGAATGAAAATCCCTGGAGGAAAACATCTGAGTGATAGTAACAACCCTGTCAGGTTGTGGATCCACATGCTATTCATATGCTTATCCAGCTATCCTCATTTATTTTTCCCAAATGGATGCCTTGCCTGCATTATGTGGCCCTGTTGTCTATACAGTCTGCGATGATCTGTGTTTGAAACAAGGGTCCTGTGGCTTAGAGAAAGAAATAGTGCAGGTGTTATGAAATTTGACCTTCCTCTGGTAATCAGTGCAGAGACAAGGAGAGCTGATCAGTAGTTAACAGTCAACTGGTGTGGCTTTAACAGGTTCAGAAACATGCCAATGTCCTTCCATACTTTTCCAGTTCTCAGAGCCAAGACTCACTTTTAATGTCACTACTTAGAAGGAAACAGCTCATGAAGAGACTAATTTATCACTCTTCTTAATAAAGACCACCAAAACACCCTGTTGCTGCTTACAACTTCTAATCATTGCCAGCATGGAAACAGGTGTAGAGTTGTTGTTAGTTGACTCACACTGGTAATGATCAAAAGATGCTGGGTCTTCATTTTAGGGTTGTGTCTTTGTGACCAGTAATAGGTACATCCCATGGTGGAAGTCACTTGCATGTATTAGGATGTGTTCCTAAAGGACTTCATTAATTAAAGGTGTCAGCTAAAGCTGTACATAAACATAAATTTAAATTTAAGTTTAATAAAATAAAGATCTAAATCACTACTTTCTTTCACCAGCTACAAGTAGGTATGAAAGGAGAATTTACCCATGAAGAATGAAACCATGCTCAAATGCTACCTGCTTTATAGAGACATTAGCTCTCTTGGAATGAGTGACATATAAATAAACACATTCTGGTTAAACTGCAGTATTAAACCACCTGCACTTTCAGCACTGCTACTTTTAAGGAAATACAATACACATGTTTAAGTGGCTTAATCTATTCTATTACTTTGAGACACAGACGACAAAAATTATAGGTTTATAGTGGTTGTTTTGAAGCAATATAATTTCTTAGTAACCAATTTTCAAATGTGGAAGCACAACCCATGTTGTACTAGGTCAAGTATTAATTAAACTAGGTCAAGTATTAATTTTAGAAACAAAGAACCACACTTCACTTCACCAAACCATGTCCTGTGTAAGTACAGTATCTCTCTCTTCCATCTGTCTCTGGGTTTTATCCTCATGATGGTATCTGAATATTTTCAGACTGAAAATATATAGCAATAGCAAACACTTGGACACCCAACACATGGGATCTCTGCAACTTCAGTTTAGGAAATGTGTGCATGTGCATGCAAAGGGGCATCAACTTTAAAAAAAAATACTGCAACCCCTTCTCCCCTGGCACTTTTGGGTGTTTGGTTGTTTGTTTCCTTTATGAACACTGATCTCTTGATGTAAGTTTTAAAATTATGTCAAATCCCTTTTTCTAAAGTTGCACAGATGTGTTTCATTCAATTTGCTCTGTAAGTTTTTATCCAAAATGCTTCTTTCATACCTTTCAGGCATTTCAGACCGAGTTTCTGTGTTCTGCTGTGAAGCAGAGCAATACAGCTCTTGTGGTGGCACCTGCACTCTAATTCAGTCTTTGAGAAAGACGTGGCTTGACCTGATTATCGCTTGGAAATTAGGGCTGTGTCATTCAGGTAGCCCTCAATGATGACTGGGAATCCGTGAAGAGACTTTTCCCAGGGTCTCATGAGGAGCTCTTAAAGCAGGGAGGACACCACAAGCCACATTTTGTGTTTCAAGATTGTTTGAGATGTAGCTGAATCTAATAACAGAGGGAAAATGGTCTGGTTCTCAGGCAGGAAGAAATATAAAGTTTTGTTCTGGAATTCAGATAAAAGACATCTTTTTACTACAGTTGTCACCTTGTCATTTGAGACAGAGTCCTGGTCTTAACACTACTTTATAACAAACGGAAAACCACTGATGGAAGGAAGCCCAAATTTAGCTCATGCTGTCCATCTCATGTTTCTGTGGAAAGCATGGCACCACCACTTGTGAAAGTACTTGTGTAGATCAGGTGACTCTTCAAGCAAAAGGTGTAGGTGCTCACCTGAATGATTATTAGTAAATTCAAAAGAAAAGACAAAATTCAAAAGAACAACATATGCTTTAAACTTTTAGTCAATTTATAATTCAATCAACTGCCAGTCTTTAAAGACTGAATGCTTAGCAATACAATTGGAGAACTTTCCTGGCCAGACAAATGTGGTGGTTTGACTCTGGCTGGATGCCAAGTGCAAAGCAATTCTTTCATGTCCCTACTCAACTGGACAGGGGAGAAAAGATATAACAAAAGGTTCATGAGTTAGTTAGAATCATCAAGGTTGGAAGAGACCTTTAAGATCATCAGGTCCAACAATCCACCCAGCACTATAACTGTGACCCTAAACCACTAAACCATCACCTAGCACCAGATCCAGACACCCCTGAAACACTCAGGGTGGTGACTCCACCACCTCCCTGGGCAGCCTATTCCAATGCCTGACCACTCAGACAGTGAAAAATTATTTTCTAATATCTAATCTGAATCTCCCCGTCACAGCTTAAGGCTATTTCATCTGGTACTTGCATTGCAGGCACAGCAGAATAGACTGGCCCCCACCTCCTTTCAGGGAGTTGTAGGGAGAGATGAGGTCCCTCTGAGCCTCCCCTTCTTGAGACTAAACAAACCCAGCTCCCTCAGCCATTCCTCATAAGACGTGTTTTCTAGACCTGCCCAAAGGCTGACACATTTATAATCACCAATCATTTTCAGAGATGTTCTTATGGTTTCTAAACAGGGAAATGTCGTCAACTCTGTGGCATCAGGATGTTCTGTATACAGATATCATCTGGCTGCTCTGCCCGTGAGGGCTGGTGAGTCATTTTAGTTGTGCCACCTTAGAAGAGTTTTCCAAATCCCATGGTATTGTTTGGAGACAGCCCTGCTCTATGCAGTGTCTGTCCTCCAGTGCTGCTGAAAGTGCACGAGGCCACGATTCACCATACAAGCAGTGTTGGCCTTCCACAGTGTACATGAGTTTATGCTGAATCCACAATGAATCTGCAATGAAATGACAATGTTCTATGTTGTAGAGCAACATACATTAGTGATTCATCCTATCCTACAACAGATTTCTAAGAGGGGAAATTTATACTCTGTTATGGATACTTAGCTACTAATTGTACAGGAATCTAAAGACCTAAGAGTAGACATGTAACTTGACAAGAAATAGCTGCAATGAAAAAGGACAGATTCTACCACAGAAGATTGAAGCTTATCTTTTCAGAGGCTGTAATGCAAGATAAACCACTGGTCTGTCTCTCTTTGCTTTTTTCTGTGTAAGAAAGGCTTTAATTGTCTTTTTTTCCCCTGACCAGTGTCTTACTAATCTTTATAGAGTCACTTCTCAATTTCACTCTGAAAATCTAAGCAGATTTTGTATTCTGATTCTCTCACTCAAAGATGTTTGCTTGACATTTTGAGTATTTGTCATGATTCTTTTCACCTTATCAATACCAAAATTGCAGTCACCATATTAATTCTTATCAACACCTCATCTGGAAGTAAAACCACTTCCTTTCATTTTCTTGATAATTTTATATTTAGAAAATCTGAGGACTGTCATTTAATTTTCTCTCCATATAATCACACTGGAAATTCATGCTGAACTTTCACTCTGAGGACTTTGTTGGCTTTAGTTATCCCTTTCCAACAATCAGTCATTTTTCTGTAGGTCTGAATTCCTTAACTTAGATGTAAAACTTTACATTGGCTGTATTAAAATGTATCTGTCTTAAATAGGCCTCCATTATTAAAACCAGGTCTATTCATGGCTGTCTGGATTATTTAGTCTGAATAGCAGGCTGGGCATAGGACTGCTTTTGCATCTCCTTTATAAGAAAATTCCTTGTGGGCAATCACATTTTAAGTCAGTTCTCCTTCCACTCAGTGAGATTTATTGGTATATTACTGAGCTATTTTAAAAATTTTAAATAGCATGTGATAATAAGTAAAAAACTATGGTTTGCTTCATAGGATCTATTCTCCATAAACTGACAGGAATTAATCACATTCTCATTTTTAAGGCTATGTTTGTTGACTCCCTTATGAGCTTTTCAATTATTTTGCTGAGGAAAAGTTACCAGCCAGTTACCTCATATGTCCTTCTCTGCTTTATTTCAGTATTATAACAATATTGACCCTTTACTGGTGTCCAATTGTAATTCACTAGAGTATTACAATATTTCTCAAAAAATGTTGTCAGTGGCACAGATGTTCAGACAACTTGTTCAAACAACTGCTTTTTGCTCCCATGGGTATTTATGGTCTGGAAAATGCTTCATCATATCCATATAGTCAAGTGCACCATCTCTTTCCTACTGAAATGTGACAGAAATATTTGCTGAGATTTCCCCTTTCTAGTTTCTAAACACTTTACTATCTCCATCAAATACATTTCCTGGTTTCGTATAATACTTAACCCTTTTTGTGCTATAGACTTCTCTCTAGCTTCCCTTATTCTCTAAATTTTAATCGTTTTAGTTTTTACTGACTGCTACCTGGTTTCCTTTCTCTGTTCGACAAATATGTACTTTTTTTTTAATGCTCCTTAGAGAAGCATTACTGAATGCTGAGCCTGTAAATACTTGAAAATGTTTTGAGATATGATTTAGATGTGAATGGCATTATCAGGAATGTCACTTCTAAAATAGAGTGCAGTAAAAGCTGTTTTAGCCCAGTGGAGGCCATGAGGAGCTTTTAGCTGGCTACACTGCAGCATGCAGCTGACACAGGCTGTTGTTCCCCAAAAGAGGACAATGCTACCCATCAGCCAGAAGCTGGCAGCACTGCATGGTCCTGTGGCACACAGAGTTACCTTTTAAGTCTTGATGCTGAACCGCACTGTATTAGATTAAGAGAACAGCCTCCGAATGGATGAATATATATGAGCTGGCCTCTCAGATTTCATTTACACAACCTTCTTTAGCAGAGACACCGTCTTTCATAGGAAAGCCTTTAAATCTGCTCTTGGGTTTGTATTTCTGTTTTCCTGTGGATAAACATATGGGGAATAGGTGTATTTGTTGCAAGTCTATTGATTTTTCATGCCGGACTAAGCATATCACTTGGTACTGCACCCATCCTGTTTCACAGACAAATAGAGAAAAACTCCAAAATACAAGATCGGAGGGCTCTAATTGTCCTGCACAGCTGCAGGGTCTCAGGTCCAGATGTGCTGGCAGTGGCACTGGGTGCACACCTTGTGATGGTGCCCTCTGTGTGAGTGTGAGAAATAGTAGCAACTTTTCACAGTAGTTTCCATCTTGAGCATTGAGTTCTTGACTGTAGAAGTTTGTTGCTCCTAGGCAAATGCAGGTAACTGTCTGTAAAGGGTTAGTATCAGGGCTGTCTGACCTTCAAACAGATGCTGGCAAAGTAACTCCATGGTTTTCTGTAGTTCCTTGAAAACCTGCTCTTCTCTCCCCAAAAACACTGTATGTATCTCCTCACACATGAAGAGATGTCACTTCTGAGCAGACACCACTTGGATGGCTCACAAGCTACCTGAAATGTAAAGAGACAGTGTAGCACAAAGGAGGGTGTATATCACTAGGAAAATCTAACTCATGTTGCACATTTTAAATTTACATAGTGAAAAAAATTATCAAAGGGACAGAGGTGCAAAATTAACTTTTGATGTAACACAATTACTTGTATTACACCATCTCCATTTCTTTCTTTGTTGCCATGATAAATACATCTCATGTGAGTGGTTGTTCTGCCAGCGTTATGATACATGAGCAAAACAAATGGTGGTTCACCAGGTAACATCACTATCTGCCAGGGAAACAGGGAAATGGGGGTGACCAGAGGCTCCTGTGCCACCCAGAGCTGTCTCATTTCTCTTAAAAAATCATGATACCCAGGAGCAGATTCCTTCAGTTCCAGTGTGCAACAAACTTCATAAGGCCTGGTTTGCTATTGCATGCAAAGCCTTTTCTGCCTTTTTTTTTTTTTTTTTTTTTTTTTTTTTTTTTTTTTTTTTTTAATTTTAGCACTGACAGCAGAGCTTTTGGAAATTTTTAGAAGAAAGGGATTAGCCTCTTGTGAAACATGGATTATTTCCTCTCTGGTTAATATGCACTGCCCTCTTGTGATAAAATATGTTTTGGTGTTCTCTCAATGTTCTGTTCTTGTTTTCATTTTTTGTAGTTTCCTGCTTTTTAATTTTTTTTTTGTTTGGATTCCTCCTCCAGTCCCCAGAGGTATCTTCAAGGCTTTTTTCCTACAGCAGAAATAATTTATCTTAACATTAGAAGGATAAAAGGAAAACAACACAAAGCTTGATCAAAATATTCTTAGCCAATATCTCACTCTTTCATACATTTAACATCTTCCCAGATTATTTTACTGAACATACAAGAATCAAAAAGAGATCGGCTGCAAATACTGTAGCAAAAAATGTAGACTTGAAAGGATAAGGAAAATACATAGCAGTTCATTGCAAAGGCAGTCTTGGAAGAAAGAGGTCCAGTGTGTGGCAGTGTTCTTAATTGCACGATCACCATCCTAACAGCCTGAAGAAATGGCAAGGGAAAGCTACTTACTACTGCAAACCTGATCTCTAAAACTAAACAGAGGAAAAATGACTTCCCAAAGCTAAGCAGGCAGGCAAAGCCACTCACTTGATGGATGAAAGGCCATCAATGTCTGGGATGGGAGGGAGGAGACAAAACCCTTCAGAATCAGGAGAAAAGGTGGCATGACGGGGCACCCCTGCAGCCAAGGGGATGGCACAGAAGAAAGCCCAAAGAGACACCTTTCAGTTAAATGCTGGTTGGAAAAAGTTGCCTCCTCCTGTGCTTTGGACAATGTGCATCAAAGACGCCCAACTGTAATCCTCTTGTCCTCTGAGTGGAAACAACACACAGGGACTGTGAATGACTCCTACCTGCTTACTGTGTTGTCTTAGACACACAAGTATAAATGACTTTGTAGAATTAGCTACCAGATCAGTGGGAAATTTTCCTAAGCAGCTCCACAGAGGAATGGAAAAAAAGTAGTTATATAAAACTACTGTGATTAAAGATAACACTATGTGCAATGTGCTGAAGAGAGAAGAAGGGAGAGAATTTGAGAGCGTAGAGCTGACAGAAAACCTAAACCCTAGCCTTTTCTAACATCTGATTGATGGACTTCACAACCTTTAAGTATTTCTGGGATTCTTTTAATGCAAAGACTACTTTTATATGAGAACTCTCCCTAGGCTGATTCAAGCCACAAGCTCAATTTTCAGTCTCTACTGCAAATCACAAAACAACAGAACTTTCCAAAGAAAAACTGATTATAATGGCAAAGCAGAGAATATTTTTCCTGACCTTATTTTTATATGAAGAAGTCACATTAAGCAAAACATCTAAGAACACAGATCCCAAGGCAAGCATCACACCCAGGAAAATAATGGTGAAATTGTAACAGTAATTCTCTGAGGGGAAGTATCAGGTAATCACAGATGGAAATCCAGCTGGCTGCCATCAAGAATAAGCAAAGAATCCTGTGAAAATCTCCATGTATCCGTGCTTGGAGACTGTGTGCTTGGCTGCTTAGTTTAACTCAACTTCTCCAAAGCCAGGTGAATGTTACTGTCCAGCTCATGTCCTCAGATGAGAAGGGGCTCAAAATACATTGGTCAGTGCCAAGGAGTATGGAAAGGAGCAGCAACCTTAAGCATTTCAGTGCTGTCAATTTCTGATGTGTTCCAGCAATCAGCCTGCTGGGCTACAGGCTGGGAAGGGGAGCATGAACTTCTGGAAAAATGGCTGTGCACAACACTGCACTTTGACTCCAGGAGCACCTGGAGTTAGCTGACCACAGTCAGTGTTTTTCTCAACAAGTTTTCTTACACTGAGGCATTTCTCCTGCCTCTTTTCTGCATTTCTGGGACAAGAGCCTCTCAAGGTATTTGCAGGAGTCAGTGTTTGGAAACTCCTTATCACAAATGCTGAGAAAAATATGGAAGAGACTTATACAGTAAGGACTTGAGCATACCATATGCCATAGTCTGCATATTTCCATCCCTCCTACCAGCTGTTACCTTAGGGCTTGTTCAGGACCAGAGCATTCTAACTGTGCTGAGGAATGTACTTAAGATGAGCCTGAGAGATCTGCTGTGTGCTTGGCCCCTTGAATGTCTGATGTTTTGGGACTTGATGTCCTTGTTAATGTGAACACGGATCTAGGTTAATAACATAAGGTGGGAAGAACTAAAGAACTAAGAGAAAGAGGCAGCCAACACCCCTTGAGCTATAAAGGCCCAGCAGTGAGTAAATGACAAATGCTGTGGAGTTTCACTCCAATAAAATGTTCAAGAAATACTTGAACTGTATGTGAACTTCGTACTTTTGAATCTGTAGAACTGCCCTAGAATGGTCACGAGAACAATCTCGCTCCAGAAATTCCTGTTACTTCCTGCTTTCATCAGTGCAGATAGACTTTCTGTGGTATTTTGGAACATCAGCAGCTTACTGTGAAGTGAATTACTCCTGCTTTTGCTCCAAATCCCCAGCAAAACTGAACTGAAACAAGATGAAAATAGCTGTATGTGTTTTCCTCCCTAGTTTTCAAGGCACGTTGCAAAATAAAACACTCAGACTGCTGAAAGCTCAAAATCTGATTTCTGTGAGGTTGTCTAAGTGGGAGAAAAACAGAACGTAAACAAGAATTTCTCATTCAGAAAGGCGCACATGTGGGCAGCTGGCCACCAGAAACTACATCAGTGCAAGGAGCACAAAAAGCAACTGCCCCTTTTCCAGTTTGCTCAGCTTTTGGATTGCCACTGGCCTTGTTGCCACCTCCCAAACACATTGCAAGAGGGGCAGATTTGGCTGGCAGCCAAATCTCTGTGTTGGGGACCTGAGCAGTGGGGCTGGCTTTCCCACAGACCCTGGGGTTCTCTACGTTTCCCTGCCCTGCTCACACACAGCAAGCTGCTTCCTGTCCCCAAAGCCTAGGGATGACATGCTGTCATGGGGAAGAGAGCTTGGGAGAGGTCAGCCATGCCACCTCAGAAACAGCCCCTGGGTGTGCAGTGGAGCAGACAGTGCTTCTATTTTAATTTCTCTGACAGCTTATAAAACAAAGCTCCATATTTGGGCAGAAATAAATTCAAAAGAAAATTCCCAACTAGCCCCATCAGAGGCTGCTTGTGATGTAAATGCAAGCCTGGAAATATAGAAGTAGGTCCAGGCATTTTCCTTAACACACCTGTTTGCAAGACTCCTGGTAGCTTTTTTCAGTGTCAACATTAACACTGCCTTGGTATCCCCACAATCAGCAGAGAATCTGTGACTGATGAAATGGGAAAATACCATTTCCTTCTCTAGAGTGAGCTAGGACACACTAATTTCTTCCCCATTAATTCTTGATGGTTTTGTAGGAAAGCATGTCTCTTAAGAGCTCAGCTGAGTTCATTATCCTGAGCAGACCTGCAGTGAGGCAGGGCTGCCTAGTGCCAACCACAGACCTGCCCTAATTACCCTGGCAGATGTCACCTCACAAGAGGAGCTGGGCAGTGATTATGGCCCTGCAAAGGGCACAGGTGCTTTTGTGGGTCAGTTAGATTCACAAAGCACAGTTAAATAAGTGGGGTGGCAAGGCTGAGTAAATGAGACTCTCATGATAAAGACACCCCGTCATTTGGCAGCTCAGTGAATAAAAATAGTGAAAAGTCCTCTTCCAAAAGCACAGAAAGAACATCCTGGCTTCAATTCAAGTTTAGGTTCTAGTTTCCAGAAACACTCTAGCTAACATATTTGGAGAGACATCTGGAAGTTGGGAGAGCTCATGACTCTTTGCTGCTCTTTGCTGTTTTTGCTGGTGGGGCACAAGCCTGGCAACCCCGGGCACCTGCTTGTGTGCATTGGTGCCAGCCTTGGCGCTCAGAAAGGGCAGATCACATTTATTCCAACATCTGAACTACTTGGTCCTCTCTTAAATCTCACTCTCACTGAGCCATGACACAAGCCTGGGGCTGGGTATGGCCATGACCATGGGCTGGGGTGGACGGATGGCCTCCAGGGGCTGTTCCCACCTGTGTCCCAGAGTGCTGAATCTTGCTCCCCTGTCAGTGCTGGGTGCTTTTACAGAGCTCTTCCACTCAACATTTCCCTGCTACTCCTGTGGTCTGTGCTTTCTGTTGCCTTTGGCACAAGGTGACAGATGCACCACACATGGGAGCATCACATCTGTACAAGTGTTCTCTTTTTCCTCCACAAAACCATTTTTCCTCCTTGCTTTCTCTACAGCAAAAACCTAGAGCACTGGTGCCTTTGAAGTATAGCAGATATTGCCATTAGGCAGTTGGTGACATTGCAGCAGTCCATGTCTGAGCATCTGCCATGTGCAGCGTAGATATCAGCTGAACATCAGCCTGCAGGCAGCTTCAGCCAAACGGACAGGCAGGGGCTGACCCTGATGCAGGGCAGGCAGATCAGATGCCAGTGGTGTGTCCAGGGGTCAGTTGTGCCAGTTGGGAATGCCAGTGTCCTGCCAGACTACTATGCCATGCCATGGGGGAGTGGGTGACAGCTGGCATCCTCATGCCATGAAGGGTGACACGGAGGCAGCAGTGTGGTTGTGGTTCCCCTGCCCCGCTTGCTGTCCTGTGACTGTTGACTTCCCACACCACCTCAGCCCACTGCTTTCTGCCAGGGTGCACAAAATGTTCTGGTTCGACCCGCACAGGCTGCCTGTGCCACCCACTGGCACACGGACAAAGAGCATGTTTGGGTGAGTCACTGCATGGGGTTTCTAGCAAAACTTTTTTTGTGGCTGGGGGTATGATGAGACTAACACAGCCTCTGGGGTTTTTCTGATGGAGTCCCCTCCTTGGATTTGTGGGCAGAGGGATACACACATTTCCCACCACACCCTCCTCTCTGGCCCCCTCTGCCCTCCCTTGTCACAGGCTCCACAGCATTCGCATCGGCCTTTCCACCAGCCCCAGGGCACAGAGAGTGAAAAATATTTCTTGAGGCAGCCTTTCCTTTGCACATTGCAGTGAGCCCTCTGGAGACATATGATCTCTGAAACATTTTTCTTCTCCCATGACGAGACGAGGTGGAGTGACGTGTGGGGTCGCTCACGCCTCTTCCGTCATCTTTCCATTTTTTAACACTGCATGTGTTTCCTGGGCTTGTCGGCATTTTCCTATGAGTAAGCTGTTACCACACACACCCAACATGTTTTCTGCTTGAGCCTAGAGTGGAAAAGGGGCTCTGAAGCATTTGGTAACACATGGGTACAGTGGTAGGAAGGTGTGAGAGATGGTTTCTAAAAGCCGTGGTGAAAGAACTTGCAGGCACTTTGCATACCCAAACCAAGAGGATTTAGTGAGAAACCCCTGCTGGCCCCAGCTCAGTCTTACCAGTACTGCACCACACTTGATGCTCTATTCCTATAAACCCCTGTGTCAAATTATGAGCTGAGCTTACCCCATCACTACCTATTATCTTCTACTCATTAAGCACTTAAAATGTCACGTGTTTCTTACATAGTAAAAAGCCATGAGCAATCTTTCTTAAAAATAGCTGTCCACAGTCAATCTAGGAGCATGTGTTGAGGACACTGTGCAGCTTTTAGTACCCATTTTCACATGAACATAGTTTCCACTGTGATGACCTCTTTGCTGCCTGTTCTGTTAGAAATCTATGGACTTCAATAAGGATTAACTAGCACCATTAATAAAAAATGAAATGAGCAGAGCCATTTTATTGTCAACTATATTTATACATTTTATTGAAACCTGCAGGATTAAGAATTCTCCCCTAATACATTAGGGGAAGAAAAATTATGAGATACCTTTCAAACACAGAAGAGTGACAATCCATGAGCATCCGTGCTACTATTTCAAACAAACAAAAAAAATTTCAAACAAAACCCAACAGTAAAAATAAACTGGTTAAATAAGTAGATAACTTTTTCCACCAACAGGTGATCTTACCAGGCAGTGATGATGACTCAAAGGCTGCTGTCAAGGGTTGCCATCATATGTGCAATCAGCAAAAATTTCCATGAAAAACCCTATTCAAGACCAGATTTGGTTAACACCAGGTGCTGCCAGACGCACACAGATTACCTGCTAAGCAAAAAACTGGCAGGTTCCAGCAGGAGCTGATGAACCTGGCTTTTGCACCCTTATGCGCATCAGGGCAGATTCTGTCCTAAGTGCTGAAGAGAAGAACTTCTACACTCTGTAAGTGTCAGAGTGTCTCATGGTTCAGTTCTGGATAAAGACACCAATAACTATTAATCAGGATAGAAACCAGTTTCCATCAACTTTTAAAAGAGGCAGTGTAACAACAAAAATTATTTTAGGGAAAGTAGTACAGTCTCCTGCTGAGACTACATATGAAAGTCATCAAAGATTGCACTGCTGTGGCGGTGGCCCAACCCACTTTCCAGGTGAATGACAAGTGAGTTGATTTCCCCGCCCGAGACTCCACCTCTGAGGGCGGATCGGAGGAGGAGATAAGGCTGTGATGCCACCACCCACTAGGTGTTCCCTTGAACATGTCTCCTCCCTGGTTTCTAGAACCCTCTCTCTCCCCCGGTTCCTTATTAGTTAGTAGAAGTTATGTTTAATAAGTAGTTCATTGATTATTCTATTAGGCTCTGGAAAGTTCTGTTTTGTTACATCCCTGGTTGGCTAGTTTAAACTAGTCCCTCCCAATATGTTTCCCGGTTGGTTGTATGTCACCCCCTTGTCATTCCCTAAGTGGTTGTTCCTTTACTCCTCCCTTTTCCCCATTCTTCCATTTAGTTTCATGCTAATTAAACCAGCGACGCCAGACCAACGGCCGGAGGCCAGACCAACGGCCAGATTCGGGTGGCTAGTTCCCTCTGAGACTTTATTCCAAATAAATTGCTTGGAATACACTAGCGCCTGAATCCTCCTTCGGTCTTTACCTTCGCCTGCTGCGGTTTTTCCATCTGGGCTGCACAGCCTAATCGGCTGTTGGCAGATAGCCTCAGGGCGAGCTGTGGCTCCCGGGGCAAACATCTGCGGTTTGAGCTGCATAGAACCCTGCTCCGTGCCGTCGCACCGGGACCTCCCGGAGTGTCCAGAGCAAGAGGACAGCAGTCGCTGCCTGCCACGCCACCGGGCGGCTAGTGGTCAGTGCGGCACACTGCTACACCTTCACAGGTGTAGCACACTGCTACAGGCTTGTTGCCCCTCAAGACTGTGGGAGGAAAAAGGAAAAAATCAGAACAGAAAGTCTTAGAGGCACAATATAATAATTTATATTCTATTTAAACTTGAATTCTGGCCAGAAAGAAGCCAGAAAGAAGCTATCAAAGTGAGGCTTCTGTAATGGTTTTGCAAACAATGACTGTATCAATCACTTCGCAGATTATTAATAAATCATGGCCAATAAATCAGGTGTGATGAATCCTTGAGGAAACAGGATTATCTTCAGTGGCTACATTTAGGTTAAGAGAGCACAAGCAAGATTTTTCTTAATCCCCTTAAACTTTATTAGGTTACCTCTATATATCTTGACAACTTTCTCTGTCCAGATACACTAAATGCAAGAATGTGTCATGGAAGAAAAGACAGGTGAGGTCAGCTTAAGGGTCCACCTGGAGAGCATCTTGCTTGTGGAAGTGGCCATCAGCAAAAGCAGAGTACAAAACAAAATAGAGTACAAAAATAGGGAAAGGACAGAAAAATTGCATTTAGCCTCCAGCAGTCAGGGACACGAGACATCTCCAAGCCAGAGATGCACCCTGGCAATCACATATGGAATCAAAGCTCTGTGAAATTGTCTCACCTCAGAGTGGTGTCTTCACACTCATGGCTCCTGCAGAATCCAGTGGCAGGGATAAAAACCCTATCCCTTGTTTTGCACCCCTCATGTCCACAAGCTTCTGTTGTGGCTGTTGCCTTTCTGGACTGAGGAAACTCTGAGACTTTAGCTCTCCATCAGGGGAAGCCACTCCTTAATCTTTGTAGAGGTTGCTTCCAGTCCTCCTCCTTTTTTCTTTTTGGTGTGAGATTACATAACCAGAGCTTCACAAAGATTTTGAGGTACATGTACATCATGGACTTATTCACAGGTTAAATGATGAATCTCATTTTGTGCTCTACACTTTCTTAACAAGTCCTACCATTCAATTTTCCTTTTAACAGCTTGTGAGTGTTGACAGATATTTTCAGAGAACTTTCCACAGTGATGACAAAGCTGCTTTCCTGAGCAGTAGCAATGAAGGCCTGCCATTTCATACATCTTTTTTTGTCCTAAGCATGGTGTTCAGTGCTTATCAGCCTTTTTTTTTTATTGCTTATCAGCTTTTTCACTTATTGCCCTGTCACTCAACACCATGAAGTAGTTTTGCAAGTCTCCAAAGTCAGCTCCAGGTTCAAGTATCCTGAATAATTTAGTGTCATCTGCAATTTTTGTCACCTACTCGCCCCTCTGCCCCGTCCAGATCACTTCACCTTTCAGAAACAATGTAGTAAGAATCTATAGGGTCTTACAGATAGGACCATTTCCCAGTGGTCTTTCCATTAGGAAAAATAACCACTCTACCTCCTGCCCCCAGTTTCTGAAATTCTGGGAGACCAATTTTTTAGCACTGGGTACGGGTTTTGAGGGCAGTGTCTGGGTTGCCTTTATTGTACGGTGTGACCCAGCTCAGAGGGGGTCCTGTGGGCATGGTGAAATAGCTAACTTTGATTTTTCAGGCAGCTCGAATAGCCCCGTGGTTCTATTTGAACTGGATATGGTGAATAGGACTGCAGACACATGCCTTTAGAAAGCCAGACTGCCTGCTGCACAGCTCTCCCATGGCTGGGAGAAGCCCACTTACGCTCCATCACGGAGATGTACGCACACGTGTGCACGTGTTGGTACAAGCAGGGTCCAGAGTCATTGATTTGATTTCATACAGAGATCTTGAGCATTGGAAAAATACCTTATCTGAAGTGTCAGGCTGAGTGGTTAAGCAGCAGATTTGCCTGAGTCAGCACAGCAGGCTTGAGTCTTCCACGCACAGCTAAGCAGCTTCTTGTTGCAAATCAATTCTGCTCACCTTCAACAGGAACTGGTAATTTCTATCATTTGTTCTCAGGGCCATGGAGAAGTTGTAGGCTTTTTTCTCCTTCTGTTTGAGTCAGTGTTTGCCTGTTTCTCAGGAAGATGCCTATAAAAATGAGGACTTGTATTTTGAGTTAGTAGCACTTCTCTTTGCCTTTCATTTTGTAAAAAAACCAGACTTTCTTTGCAAAACATGGGGAAAACCTGTATAAAAAAACAGGAAGTGCCTTGCTCACCAAAGTATCACCAGGCAGCGAGGTACCAAGGATCAGACCTTTTCTATCCATTCAAGGCTTTTCCTAACACTGTATGTCCAATCTGCTTTTGGAAATCAGCTGAATCGTAACAGTACCTTTTACAAAGTTGTTGTTTGCCTGATGACAACAGTCAGAGGAGGCTTTAGGGCTGCCCTGGGTGCCCCTCTGCTGGCTGCTTTGCAAAGACAAAAGGGGTTGTGTCCTGCCCTGATGGGTCTGTAGGAGACGAGACCCATGAGAGGGACAGGTACAAGGTGGCAGAAGGTCTCCATAGAGCTCCAAGAGTGGCCTCAATACTCAAATGGTTCTTCAAATGTGGCATAAAGCAAAGCTGCCCTCAGGGATTGTAGCATGTACAATGCTGGAGGCCAGTTGTGGATTTAGTGCCCTGTCAGCACACTGGGGCAGAGCACATCCTGGTGGGGTGTAACCTGCCGGTGGTCTACAGGTGACTGCAAGGTCTCCATGCAGGCAGGGAGCTGAGGACAGAAGCATGGGCTGCTTATTTGAGACTGTGAGAGCTTTGTGGACACACTTAGTCTGGGCTGGATGGGAAGCAGCCCTCCCATGGCATCTTGGAAATAACACAGGGTGTTGTTTTGCACAGGGCTGGAAGTTGGTTAGTGCTGGGTGGCAGCTCCTGGGTTCACTGCAGTTTATCGCCTCGCTCAGTGTGTGCATAGATGCCTTCTCTGTAATGATGCCCTTTGGGCCTCGTTTGGTGAGGTGCTTTCACCTCCTCTGACTTCAGTGCCGAGCACCTCTGGAAAAACAAATCATGCATAATACTTTGGCTGTCTTACAGCTGATGTAAAACGTGCTTTTACTTCATCATGTGGAAAACTTCTCTCCTGTTCTCCATCTTTCCTCACTGACTTGCCCTGAACCATATCCTGAGAGAAGAGCTTGTGTTCCTCTGGGAGTACACAGACAGCTCTTGCTACACCCAGCTCCGCAGGGAGTAGAGAGCATCTCACAGAGCACAGGTCTGCTACACTGCTTATACTTCCTTTAGGAGAAAAAGAAATACTGTTGCTGGAGACCCCCTTCAGCTTTTGTTTTGTGCTTCCATTTTGATAAAGGAATTGGGAATAATATATGCAGCCACTGGCAGATAAGTTAAAGCATGAGCTGAAACATTAGCTGAGATTAGGTTCCACCGATAGGCAACTGAAAATAAGCATCCTGACAGATGGTGCCAATTGATTTAACTGCAGCTGCGATGCTTAACAGGGTAGAAAATGCAAGTAAAAATCTAATGGGAGGCCTGCCCTAGTTAAATCAGCCTCTTATTTAACTTACCAGTAGTAATCACTGTTAATAAATTCCAGTTAAACCAACGGTAGAAAGAATTATCTGTTTTGTTAAGCTTTTTAAGCAAAGCTAGCAAAGNACACACACACATATATATAAATATGTGCACACACATATATATACACACCTAGAATATATATACTGATATGTAATATATAAGTATGTTATATATTTAACATTCATGTAGCACGTACCATGCATATCTTATACAACATACATATACTGCCATTATTGTATTATCAATATGTATTGATGTATAGACATAGGTTTGATTTACAGTGATTTAAATGTACATAAAGGTCTAGCCAAAAATGCAAGAGAAAGCAACATTGCTATTACAAACCACATTGATGAAAAGAACAGGAAGGATGGTGGAGGAAAGGAGAAAAGGTGGGAAGAGGCAAGCGAGAGCTGAGGTGAAAGCCTGGCATAGATCCTTGCATCTTCTCTTCAGCCTCTGGAAATGATGTCACAAAGCTGTTTTCCTCTCTATGCTTCCCTGCTGAAGTCCTCTTTCTGTTGAGGTGTGAGTTCAGTTCTTTCTGGTCAAATTTAAGGTCCCTGTTGGAGCTCCCAAGGCTTCATGTGCTGCAGCAGCCACTCCAATGTCAGACACTGCCTCTCCAGGCTGCCCTTCTGTCCCACTCACAACCAACTGTGCTTTGGTGCATCCTCAAAGATTGTAGATGGATCATGGTCCGGAGGTGCTGTGACAGCAAGTTAGTTCAGTGTGATGCCACAAAGGGACTTGCTTTTCACCCCCTTGTGCCACAGCGCCACAGTGCCAGTGCTGGGCCTCCACTGCCCTGCTGGGCACAAGCCCAGAGATGACAGAGCCATTGGCTCTTCCGCAGCCACTATGTCTCCATCGTGTAGTCCAAGGCAAAAAGACCTCCCACAGCACAGAACTCCATCACGTTGTTTTGCACCGGGATGTGTCTAGCCTTGATGATCCCACTGCAGACCATCTTACGGTAGTTTCATGTAGGTTAGCAAGCTCACACGTGTAGTCATTTGAAAGCCTGATTCATTTATCCACAATTCATTCAAGAATGTTCTTCTCTGGAACGTTATATGTTTGCAGCTTCCTAAAATCAGCCGAACTTAGCCAGCCACTAATTTACTTTTAATATTAAACTCCCAGGTTAGAGGAATTAAGAATATTTTTCCTTTCAGGCAGATTTGCCCTTCTACACACACAGCTATTTTTCTCTTTGAGTCTGTGATCATGCAAGAAAGATTTCTGATTTCCTGTGAAAATCATATGAATAGAGTAAACTGAGGGGAAAATCTACCTTCTTGCCGTGTCATTGGCTTCAATATTTACACACTACTGTTGCCAACTAGCAAGATTCATAAAAGGACAGAGCACACAGAAGAAAACCCACACACAATTGCTCTGGCTTATGGCATTTCCATAGGAGTACTGCAAGAGGTGATCTGAAAAGCAAGCAGTGAGAGCAGAGCCCGGCCCACACATGTTTCTGCATGGAGCATGCTGGTCTCCTGTGAACAGCAATCCAGAGCCTCTGCTTTGGGTTTTCAGGTGCAAAGCTCCCCAGCCACTCATAATGTCAGGAAGCTGCAATGAAAGTCTAGAGAAAAAATAATTGTTGTTATTAATTGACTGATTTCCACAGTACCCAAAGGGAATCTAATCATTGCATCCAGCAGCGCTCATCCCAAACAGGTGGATTTCAGAGGATGATCCATCACCTGCAGTATTATCACAGTTTACTTTAATCTAGATCCACCACTGCTATCACCTAAAATAGGAACCTATTTGAAAAGAATAAAAGATAGAAATTTCCCTCTGCCTCACCGTGCAGTGTGCTTTTGCCCTTAGAAAAACAGCACCTGCTGCTCAGTTGCTTCCCCCTGCAGTGAGAGAACATGGGGTCCTGATGAGGTGTCATGACCTAAGGGTTAGTGAAGAGATCATGATCATGGGGTCATAGGATTTCACAGTACTCGAGGACATGGAGGCCTTTTCCTCTTAATCACCTGACTTAGTTTCAGATTACCACAAATACCACAAAGATTACCACCAGCGAACATACCTATGATTAATAAAGCAAATATGAATGAATATATATTTATATGTCTCAAGCTATTATGTATTACTAGCATTAATCAATTATAGTCTCAATCAATAGTATGGTGGCAATCAATGATAGCACCAATTAGTATTGTAGTACAATCAATAGCAAGCACAACCAAGTAGTTGTGTATTCTCACCTATAACCACAACTTGTCACTAGCAAAACAATGAGTATATATAATGTCAATAAGAAAGCAAATTAAATTTCAGAAGGAAATATCAAAAGGGGAGGGACAAACCAATCTGAGGTGGGGACTACACACCCAGCCATCCCCAAAAGAGGGGATGACAGACTGAACTGAAAGGATAACAGAGATACTGGCTTCCTGGGGTCAGCCAGGGGTCAGCAAGACATCTGTGGTGATAGTCCAAGATCCTGTAGAAAGTTTGTGTGGGATTCAACTGGAAAGCTCTGAGTGAGACAGGAGCTCAGTTTTTGATAAAATAAACACAATTTTTTTATAACATACGGACATAAGAGGGTGTAGGACATCCTGCTTCAAGCAGTCAATAGATGCTGTTAGTGTCTGGTTTCACCTGTAACAGCCAATACATCATGGTGTTTTCTGTTCTTTCAGAGCAATTTTATTTTCCCACAGTTTTCCACTGCTTTTTTCCCAGACTGTTTTTCTCAGCTGATAAGTTGCTCTTACAGTCCCTCATTTTTCTGCTTATTTAAAGTATTTCAGGATGTCTTCAGTTTCTAGGTACCCTGGCTGCACTTTTCAAGGATGCTTCTAGTTTACAAGCCCCATCGTCAAGGGGATCCCGTTCATCAGCAGTCCCAGGCTGGCTGTCCTTTCTCTGTCAGTCCTTTTCAGCAGATGATTTCTTCTCTTCAGTAATTTTCTCATTCTAACCAGACTACCTTTATGACTGCTCACATTACAGGGCTGGGCCGGGAGGAGAGTGGAATGCCTGCTAGGCTGTGAGGTACCTGCCAAGCAAGCTGGATGTGGGATAAGAAATACCCTGAGCACATCACATCAGCAGCACTACTAGTGAAGCCTGGTGGCCAGCATGGCTCTCCCTGATACCCAGCTCCTCTTTAGTGGGGCCTAATAGTGTTTCTCTTCTCTTCCAAGCCCCTGTGTTTCACAAAGGTCCTGCCCTCCCTTCAAATCTGGATAAAATTTACCATGAGTGCTAAAATTACTATGAGACCAAAAATGAGAAACTGACCAATGGGATAGATGTAAGCTTTGCTTCCCTAGGAAAGTGAACTTAGGAATAGAGCGGGAGCTATGCTTGACATGCTTAATGGTGGAAAACAGTCTTTAATTTTGAAATTACAATGATGACAAAAATACAGCACTCTGTAGTTGAGGCTTCCGTGAATTTCAACAAACCACATCAGCATTTTGTTCTATGCCTTTTTCTCATGACTTAAATTGCTCCTGGTGGAATCTTGTGAGTTCTGTGTGCTGCAAGAAGCCAAAAGAGACAAAAACTTGGGGCTCTGGGCAAAAAGCTCCATCCTTCGTTCCTGGGCTCATTGCAGGCTGTTATTTATCCTCTATGCATCCACTCTGTGCTTCCCTGAGCTCAAAATTGTCACCGGACCTGATGCCCAGTGCAAATAAAACACATTTCTCCATAAGAGATTTGTGTAGGGACCAGGAAAGGGTCTGTGCACACTGCCTGAATGGGGAGCATGGGAATGTTTTGCTTTCTCAGCTTACCAGCAAATGCAGCCAGGCTTTGTGTGAGAAGATCATAATCAACTCTCGGATACAGATTAGGAGGAAAACAGCTCCTTTCAAAACAAGGGGACATCAGATATGAAAACTCAGGGAGGGACACCTTAGGCAAAATGCACCCAAATTGCCCCTAGGCAATGCAAGTTATACACATCTCTGATCTGAGGAGCTGAAGATTAGCCTATAGAGATGGTCAATTTATGTTTAGTCAATAAATAATTGCAATGATAAATAATGTTTTGTTATTAATTCCATAAACAAAGTCTTCTCTGTCTGCAGACTGACATGCTGGCACATCTTAAGCAACCATGGTGTTTATCTCAAGCAGCCAGAGGGAGTGAGCTGGATTTTCTTCTTGTTGTCTTAATCCCAAACCATTTCACACCTTCTCAAACACATCTGCCCAGAGCTGCTGAGGCTAAGCAAGAGGCCAGCACTCACACAGGGCAGACTGCAGAAGCACACACTGGCCCAGGTTTGCGTAAAATCTATGGTGAATGCAAACATCTACAAATTGCCTGTGGGCTAGGCAGCCCAAATGATGGGGACAAACCCACATTTTGCATGTGAACAGGGTGAACTGGACATGGAAGTCCATGAGTCTGAACACCCAAGGCACTCGGGCTGTTCTTCTCATGGTCACCCCAGTGCTGCAGAGCAGGGGGCCAAGAAGTCAGAGTCTGTGTAATATGCAGTATTTTAATTTCAAATAAGGCCGTGTTTAGTGTGCACAGAGGATACTGTGTTCAGGCAAATTTCAGGGATTGTAGGTGCTGGGGAACAGCTGGAAAATGAGTGATTTACAGCAACTGGACATGGTAGCTCTCAAAGGATAACACACCTCTCCTCCGATTATGTGCTATGGATTTCCGTAAATTAAAAAGCAACACCTGTCTTGCAGACCATCCAGTCTCCTACAACCAGCATTGAAGAAAACTGCATCCCATAGAGCCCATCTCCATGCGGGTACCCATGCAGGTTTAAAGGTACCGTTTTATGTTTTGGACTGTTCAGCCTTGGGCTGTCAGATGTGCAGCCCTAATCAAAATTTTGTGGTGCTCTTGGTAGGGCTTTCAAAAGAATGACACACAGAAAACCTTACAAATATTTAGAGACTGACTTGGAGTGATTTTTACAGGGTTTCCAGTTCCTAAAAATATTTTGTAGGGGTTTGCTATAAATGACTTGGGGGGATTTACTCTGGCAACTTCCAGTGAGATTTATTCTTTGCAAAAGGCAGACCAAAAAAATTCCCGCAAAGGATTATTTTTTGAAGATAAACTGGAACTTTATTTAAACGAAATCTTAAAAAAAATACATCTTTTCTTTGAACATTGCTGTTTGTCCTTGAAACAGTGATGCTAGAAAGCCACCAAATTTTCAGCAGTTTTTGGTGAGGGAAAGTCGTTACCAGCTGCTAAAAAAACAAATAGCTTTTTAACATTTTGAATGGAGCTTTTCATCAAAAGGCAATGTTTCCTATAGAAAATTCTAATTAAAGTGATGTTCATTTTTTGTCAGAGCCGTCTGCAGAAACTCTCTCTTTCCTGTATGTCGCAATCTCTATATTCCCCAGCTGGGAGAGCGTGTTAGAAAACCCCAGCCAGCACTTTGCAGAGACGCAGCCTTCACACGGGATTATTCAAGGTGAAGCCTGGCACAAACCTGACAGTTTGTGGTTTCCGTGTGAGTTAGCAGCCTCACAAAATGACACCTGTGACTTCAACAATCTGCCTCATCTCCTTGAAGGCGTTTCTGCTAAAGGGAGTTGTTACCAGGGTTATCCTACCCCTCTGGTCAACTCCAAGCCAAGGACTTCAGCTCTGGTACATTCAATAGTCAGGCATCTCCACTTGTGCCATCTCTGCTTCAATCAGTTCGTAAAATTAGGAATAATCAATTAATGTGTATAAACCACAGAAATGAACTTCTGCAAATATATAGAGCACCATTTCCTTTCATTTCTTTATTATAGGTTATTTCAATTTGCATGCATTTTGTCTCAAAAATTAATTTGATATTACTGTGACATGTTGCTCATATTTAACAACAATGCATCCATTGCCATCTAGCTGTGTCCAGCTCAGCAGACTTCAAAATTGCTGCCATAAATTAACCGGATGGTAGAATGTATTTTGCAGCTTACAAGGTGAAGATATTTCCCCAGGTATTTGTTGGCATGAGTCATGGTTCTCATGAAAAAGCACAGTATATAGGAAATAATGAAGAAATGAGGATTCAATTAATATTGAATTTTTTAAAATGCCACTGCTAATGTTAATACAAACAGTATCATTAAGGTCTGGTAGGATCAAAAGGAGACGTGCCTCCTGGAAACACTCCCAACTCCAGCACTGTTAGGGAGTTAATAGTCTATAATAGAATCTATTCATGCTCCTAGATTAGTCTGTCAAAGACAATTAATCAAAATACAATAAGCTTTTCTTCCCAAAATAGAGATGCATACACAGTTAATGTGACAGTTGTATCATTGAAATTTCACAAGAGTTTTCTTCCTGTATTTTGCTGAAGTTACAGGTCGAGGCCTGGCACACAAGGCCTGGACAGGCAAATTTATGAAGTGTGAAAGGCCACTTGAAGGAAAAAGAATGAACTTATTTGAAACCATATACAACCAGTTCATTTGCATGAACTTATTTGAAACCATATACAACCAGGCAGTAAAAATAATGATACTTACAGAGGCTGCATCTATTTATACACTTTTTCTCCTTTGGAATGTGTTTGACAAATGCAATAAACATGCAGGGCTGTATTCTGCCATCATTCAAACACATGTAGTCTCATTGACTTTAATGGCACTGTATTGACATCATTGAGGGTAGAATTTGCACCATTCAGGAATCTCATTTTTGAAAATGATTGGAAGCATCTCTGAATAGAAGGAAAGGGGTTTTTTCACTAGAATCTATTTTTGATACAAAAGTATTACTTCATAGTCTGTAGCTGGTTTTGCTATTGCTTCCTTTCTTATGCAAAGCAAATTTATAGGCACTTCTCGTAAAAAGGAACCAGAACAGAGTCAATTTTATAGCAAGAAATAATAGAGATAAATATTTCTTTCAGTGCTGACTCAGAGACAGTATTACGCCATTGGTAGTTAACCTACACAAATTTGATAAAGAGGGTTTTACTTCACCCTCTCATAAAAATTCAGGTGAATATGAATCACTTATTTGATCACATTTACTCCTGATCATGCTTGATTCATTTAACTGGAAAAGACCCCAAAGGCATGAGTCAGGCTGTGGGATGGTGCAGCAAGGCTGTGCCTTCCTCCCTGGCACTGAGTTTGCAGTTCCATCCTCCTCAGGGTCCCTGGCATGGTAGCAGTGCCTGATGTGTGGCTTGGACCCGGAGGCAAGTGCTGCTTCATGTCCCACAGGCAGCGCCTATTCCTGACACCAGCATGGCCTCCTCCACCTTGTGTTGCTGTCCAACCACAATCTTCTGTGAGGGACACCTTGAAAGCCTGAACTTTTCTTTTTGATTTTGTAGTGAAAATGAATGTTGAAATGTCAGGAACACCTATGGACTGAAAATCATGGATCCTGGCTCTCTGTGGCAGAGAAGTTGGACTATGAACATAGATGGGCCATGTGCCAGTTTCTGCACTGATGCACATGCAAATAAATTATATGACTGGAGAATGCTTTTGCAGATGATTTTACATTTAGTTATAGTCCCAGAATTCACATTCATTGTCTGAGGGTTTTGAGACATAAAGAGAAGACTATAATAGAGGGTTTGATCCTGCCAAATTTTTAAGTGCGCCTTCTTTCCAAAGGTGCTGCCTTTCCACAGGCTTAACATTTTTTTGGTGCTGGTTCTTTGATGACAGGAAGTCTAACTGCCTCTGAATACCTGTCACTGCCATGCAAAGCCATTCACCATCCAGCTAAATCTCCCCTCTGCCTTTTCTTACCCAGCAGGGAAGCACAATGGGAGAGACTTGGAGACAGTACAAAATTGTAGTCAAGGCATTTGTTTCTTATTATATTCGCTCTTCCCAGGAACACAAGTGGCAGCTTGCCACGAATTAGGTCTGCTCAATAATTCAGCCTCCCAGTAATCAGAAGACAGCAGTCAGAACTATGATGGATAACGGCCGGATGTCAGTGTTGGGTCTCCCCAGTCTATCATCAGCCATTGTGATCATCAATCATGATATTCTATGTACCTGCCTACCTCCACTGACAAGCTGTAAGGGGCTTGCATTAAACTGATGGTAGATCCTCCATGACCTGGGTTCTGCAGAGATGTGCCATTCGGCTCTTCTTACGCAAGAGCTGACCAAAGGCAATAGAGGAGTGTTGGGTCACACTTTCTCAGTTGCAGAAGGCGCAACTTCCTCGCAAATGTAAACTGAGATATTTGGCTAAAACTTAACAAAGCTCTGTTGTTTTGATAATAGATAAAGCTGTTGTATTTTCTGAAAATATCACTGTGTTTGTAAGAGTCAGACTTATTCTCCAGTGGTCTTCAAAATCCATATCACCTCAGTCACAGCACTTCCTAAGTCAGGATTCCCAGTCTGGGAAAAGAGATTTGTCAGATCATGAATCTACACGTAACTGGCTTAAGTATTACTGAAGTTTTTGGTATCTTAAACCTCCTGCTTTTGTTGTGCGTGCTTTCTCATTTTATTTGTTTAGGAAGAGAGACTACAACCTACAAAGCTAATGAGGGAAGATGCACTGTCAAGTGTATCCCCGAACTCTTTTAAAATGAGCATGGTGGTGGCATGGCTTTTCATGGGTGGTGGGATGCCTTTCAGCACTGAGGGCGCCAGGCTCTGGTGACTGGATGGTCAATACCCAGCTCCCATCAGTGGTGCTTTCTTCCTAGGATCAGGAAGATCCCTTTGAGTTTGCTTGCTAACAACTTGTGCGCTACAGTGGATACTTTCTGACTCCCAAGTCTGGTATATCTCATACTTGAATGCCCTGAAGACATTACTTTAGATTATCTGCCCAAAACCACCACTGTGTAACTACTTGACAAAGGTCAGTTTTGGACATTTCCAAAAACAAAGGGTGACAATGTTTAGACACTCTGAGTCACACAGACCTCTTTCAAGAGCCTATATTGATGTTCTCTGTGGTAATTTCTTCAGTGCATGCTTTTATTTTAATCTCTCATAGGCTTAAAGCTTTCTGGAATGGGAGTTGAACAGGTGTCCCAAGAACACTCATACATTTGGCTGTTAGCTGGACTAGCTGGAAATAAGAATTCTAGCTTGCAAAACATTTTGAGATGTTCACAGTTATTTTAGTTACACTGATGATCAAAAGGCTGTTGAAATTTTTCAGAAAAAAAAATCAGGGAAAAGAGAGAAAGTATTTGTTAAGGCAGTGATGTATTTACCTGGTAAGGGAAATCAAACTCATGTGATGCTCAGTCTTGTGCACTAAGATCATCAGTCTGTTTGTCTGTTTCTCCCTTTAATCAGAAATATAACTCTGAACCCCAAGATGTTACTAACAAAAGTTTCAACTACTGTTATATTTCCTTGAATAGTTTTCGTTTCAATGAAACAGCATTTTCTGGTGCAAAACATTTAATTGAAAAGTTCCCATCCAGCTCTTGTGTTTACATCCTCTTCAAGCACTACAGGCTTCTGGGCAGTCAATTGGAAAAAAACAATACAACCAAGCATTTTATTTTGTCTTTGATTTTATTCAACTTATGAAACCCAGTTATGTATGACAGTAATTATGTATTTTATGTATTTGGTCTCATTCTGAATAACAAGCCATAGCTTGGTTATTTAAATTGATTTTTTTTTAAAAAAACTTGCTTCATCTGGACTGTTGCTGAGCAAAAATCTACTTTGCTTTCCCTTTTCTGCATTTTAAATCAATGAAAACAAAACCAAACAGAAAACATTCTGAGAAGCACTGTGATGAAATAAAATAGAAGAAGGTGCTGTTAATGCAGGGTGTTTGTGCGCCACAGTGGAGGAGGCATTCCTGCCTGTGCTGCTTCGTGCAGAGCGTACAAGTGCCAGGTGCCACGACTCACATGGGTGCTCAACATCCGCATGGACATTTTGGTGTGCCACCAGGCCCTGCCTGGCTCAGCAGTGCAGAGGGAGGAGTGCCACTGCCCCATAGCTTCACTCTTCCCAGTGCTCACCTGTACTGGTACTGTGAGTTACTTGTACCAGTGTGGGCTGTGGGTGCTGAGACATCCTCACTTCAGCCATCTGCAGGGACTGAGCTTGCTGGCACTGCTGGCTCATGAGCCAAAGTCCACTTACTGCCTGAGAAACTACAGGAGGCACTGGCAGCACATCCTTGGAAGCATGTTTACATGAGATTTTTAATAAGATTGTCAGGAAAAAAAAAGGTATCATGGTGAGGCTGCATAGTGGTTGGCAAAAAGCTGGAGATTTGATGGTTTTCCATTGGTTCATCACTTTTATAAATGTATTAAAAAGAGGGTAACTTGACTCAAACTCACCAATTCCATTCATGTTTACACCCACTCTCTGGTGCTGGAGTTTTACCTAGCATTTAGCTGAAATCTTTCAGGAATGCAATTATTCAACAGGTTCTTTACTCTAAATTGGCCATTTCCTTATATTCTTGACCATTTATTTTTCTTCTAAAATATTCTGACTGCAACACTTTCTTCCTAACATTTCATTGAATGAAACAGTGTGAATAAGTAGAATGAAGGAAGATGAGATCCCAAGAATTATACCTACTTTCTTCTGACCTGCCCTGAGCAGATCCTCCTCCTGTGGTTTCTTCTTCGTCTTGGGAAATTCCCCTTTTGGGGGGATGCTGGGTGTAGACATTTTCAGAAAATGCTGTCAGCACAACTCCTGCAGAGCTGCAGGAGGAAGGGAGGGGACCGGGGGAGTGTGGTAGGGGCCCAAGCATTTTTGGTAAAACGGTCAAAGCACAGAGTTGCAGTATCAGCAGTGAGATGATTGTAAACTACAGGAAAAACATTTCCATTTCCTACCAAAGGTCACAACACTTAATAGCATCATCAATATGAACACCACTAAAGAACAAATCAGCCTAGTACGCAAGGCTAGTCTGGGGTGCTCTACAACAAACCCCACTCACCTGGACCAGCAGAAAGGCCCAGAACTCCATGGGCAAGATTCTCGCACAGAACAATAGAGGGAGAACTTCCCTATTGAGCAGAATGGATGCAGAGACAAAAATGCTGAGCTGCAGGCTGAGTGTAGTGCTGTGGGGGATGGCTCTCCCACCACACACAAGTATGAGGAGGTGCAGCAAAGCCTTCTGGTGAAGACTGGCTGTGTTATCTGCCACACAGCTGCATTACGTAAGATTCAGTTCAGGACTGGAGTACCTACACCGAAGTGCTTGCACAGAGATGTCAACACCTGAGCTCAAAGGGTGACTCAATTGCCTCCACAGACGATTCTCATGTTGCTTGAGATACTACAGGAAATCTGAGACCTCTACAAGGAGGTGGGAGATGCAACACAGGACCTCCCAGTACAGCACACTGAGACCTGGAATAACATCCTGAAGCATCCAGTTTGGCGCTCAGCACTGTCAGCAACCTGGCCACATCCAAGGTTCTTTAACTTCCCAATACAGTCAAAAGATTCTATGAATAATTCTGTTTGCCAAGAACTAGACTCTTAATGTCATGGCCAGGCTGACTGTACTGATAAGATCTCCATTATGGGGACCATAGGTACCCAGGACACATGACAATGACTAAATGTAGATATTTTAGTCTTCTGGTCCTCAACCAAGAAAAGAAAAAATACTGAAAAAAGAAAAACCTGTACATGTCAAAAGCACACTGCCACCTCAAGCCAAGATGTTTCTAGTAGCCTCCTCTGCAGCAGCAAGGCCAAAAATGTCCTGAACTTAACTAGGGCTGATATTGACTCCATTGTGCCTCACAGGCAGGCTCTTATCAGGGCATTTAAAATTCAAATCAAAGGAATAATCAAGGGAAATTAACTGCCTGCAAACAATAGACCTGGGCTGGTCTTCTTGAATGTGCTGAACCAGTCTTTTTTCAGTAGGCCCCAAGCACTGCATGAGGAGATCGATAAAAGAGATTAATTTTGAGTGGCCGTAGACCTCCTCCAGCAGGACCAGGTCCCAGTGAGCCATCTGAGTGTGCCACAAAGAGGCTCAGTACTGCTCCCAATCCACTTCTTGCTCTGATTGAAGAAAGCACCTGATGGTCTGGGACTTTGTCCATGCCTTGTTGGCCAAAGCACATCTCAATCCAGATGTGTTTTGTGCACACCAACTCTATCACTAAAGTATTTTCTGAAGGACTACTCCCTCCTCTTAGCCGAGGATTTCTGACTTCCTTCCACCTTAGGAACTAGATTTTATCCTTCTGCTACCCTTATTTTTGCTCAGCTACTTCTCACCTTTTCTCCTCTACATGCTTGCCTGGGTGCTGCAGTCTGAACCAGCACAGTGTTTTTTAAAACAAGTCTCTATTTTGGAAGTAGAAGAGAGGATGGAATTCAAGCTGTTCCAGTGAAGCACAGGCTTGTTTTGAGTCTGCAATGGCAGAAAGCTAGTGCCCTGTGAAGTAATAAAAGGGTACTTTAAAGAAAGTCGTCTTGGCTGGACTGTAAGCTGATTAATGAAGGCAGGTGTCAAGTGACCCTGAAACTGTTGGAGCCACGGCAAAGCAACTTTTTATTGTTGCTTTTGCGTTTTGGTATCTTTTTCTAAAAATCCCCAAACCAGTCTAAGCAGAAGTACTGTGCCAGTAGGGAGTTAAGGGATTTGAGAGGGAGTTCAGGATTTCTGTGTTATTCCAAGGCGTGACAAGCCAGAAAACCTGCCAGTTTCGTATACTGACACTGAGAGCCAGTATAAAGTTCAGCAAACAGTGAATATGCTCAGCAAAGAAGAAAAATCCATTCTTAAGCAGTTGCCGCACCTGCTGCAGTGACATATTTTCCTTATAATGTTCTTATATTGGCTGGGCCTGTGACTTATGCACATGAAGAGGGGTCATGGTGCCTCTTCCTAAATATTTGCATGGGGTGATGGAGGTTTCTGTGATTCAGGCAGTGAAACCCGACTGTGTTACATTTCCAAATCATGTCTGAGCCCCCTCTGCCAAGGTGAAAACAGTTCTGCAAGGAGTAGGGCAACACAGCAACTAGGCCTAATGTCACCAATGCCACCTTGTTTATTTATCCCACATAGAGGCTGTTTACTACATTTTATCCTACTATAACAGACATGCTTTCCTATAGGTGCTCTGCATGCGTTGGGTAAAAATATAATGCTTTTGCCACAGATTCTGCTTTCCATGGATGTGTTGTTTACAGCCACATCTGTGCCCTTCTCCAGCCAAATCAGATGTGTGAGCCAATTGCAGACAAGTAAAGCTGCTGTTAGTGCATACTGGGGCTGCTCCCTGTGAGGCTCTGCATCATGCCAAGGGGGGCATTCAGTCCTGTGCTGGCAGGCAGAGGTGCTCTGGCTGGACTTGTACCCACCCACATAACATAACCTTGGGTGAAAAGCAATTTGGTCATATGTGCTATCCTTCCCTTACAGATCCCTCCCAGTTTCAAATTCCCCATGAACCAGTATGAGGAAATCAAACCTAAGCTGTATTTTGAGAATGGGTAGCCCTTGGAGGGGAGTTGTGTAGGCAGCTGATGGTCACCTACCTTGGTCACCTGCCTTGATGGTCTCTGCACACATGGAGTGACGCGGTGCGGTGGTCGGTGGCAGGGCGCCGCGTCCTCCCCGAAAGCGTCCCTCAAACGAGTCGCCTGGGCGGTGCCACACAAGCACACTCACAGGCACACCAACGCACCCATGCAGATGGATGCACGCAGCCACTCACACAGACAGAAGCAGGATGCTTCTGTAGCGTTGCTGGAGACAGAGGTGGGAGGGGTCCTTCACATGGGGTTCCATGAGGTAGTTTATTGCCAGCCATGTGAAGGGGTCCAGGAACAAAGAACAGGGAACAATGGAGGGTCCAGAAGTTTTATACAGGCCGGATGGGGGCGGAGAAAGCACCAGGGACCAATGGTTGGAGGGTACAGGGGCAGGGCTAGGGTCCAGGGACCAATGGAGAAGCACAGGGGGAGGAGCCATGGGACACGGGCCAATGAGGGAACAAGGAAGGGAGAACTTTCTAGAGGGGAGCCATATAGGGTAAAAAGGGGTAGGGAGGCCAACAGGCCAATCAGGAGAACAGAACTGGGGTATATTAACATAATCAACATACTTAACACAAAGCCTTCTGGGAGGGCTCACCCTAACCGAAGAGCCCCTTCCAGGGAGTTGCTTAACCACCACAACAATGGAGTGTGGAGAGGTCTGCAAGGATACACCGCCCAGTGCAGGGTAGTTCAGCCTACGTGCTAGCTTGGGGGAATGAAGTGCGGGGATGTGGGGTGGGGTGAGGTGAGCTGCCTTGCTGTAGGAGGACATTTCTGGCCTTGCTGCCATCCTGCTGTGCAGTGACAGGTTCTACCCACCACTGTGTTGGGAGGTAAAAACCGGCAACTTGTGACTTTACGGGAGTATTTCTTAAAGAGGGCAGTTGCTCCTGTCTTAGCAAAACTCATCCTACCGTTCCACTGGTCTTGCCAAAAAAACATCTGTAAGACAAGGCTATCAACTATATAAACTGCTGGACTACTTGCAAAATAAAAAAGCTCTACTTTTTCCTCAGCCCAAGCATAAGCTTTTCCTGCAATCTCTCCCTGCCCTGCAAACCATCAGACACTCCTGCATTTTTTCATAAAGTCTGCAGCCTGCTTTTTAGATCTGCAAGATCAGCATCACTGGCATGAACATTCAGAAATAAACTAGGCAGGTGCTTGGTTTATGACAATCTCAGCTGCAAAATTTCTGGCCCTGTGGCAATGGAATGATCTCAATCCTCAAATCCTTACTATGTTCTGATTGCAGCATTAAATGTGCTCTTTTTTCTTTTTGCAATGGAGTCTTCTTCAAAGGAATGACTCCATAATAAATAACAAATATGTAAATTTAAATATTGCGTGCATGCCTGAAAACCACAGCACAGAGCACTGAGAGGAAATATTCTGGGTTGGAAAATCTTTTGCTGCACGAGTCAGCTATCCAGATAATGGATCCTTAGAAGTATGTAGGACAAATAGCTCTATGAACCATCTGGGACTCACTCAGCAGTGGGAAAAAGACTGTTAGGCTTGCAAGATCAGCACGCAAGAGTGATTGCTGATCAGTCACTGCTGCTTTGCAGAGAAAACAAATGCTTTAGCATTTAAGCTATTAATAGTTTTTACCTAGTCCAAGTGTTGCAAGATGCATTCATTTCCCCAGACCATAAATTTAAAATTTGTTAGATGCTTTTCCAGATTGCGGTTTCATAATAGACTTAATTTTTATTCACTTGTTCCCATGTCCTCCGTGTGCCAGCATTAAGTTCTGTGAAGTGCCTGGCTGAGCCACATCTGGTTGAGAACTAACTAGGTATAAAACACAGCAAAACTCCTTTTCAGATTGTAATTTCCTGACTCAACTCATCCCACAGCTAAAGGGACACTGCTGCATGAACAAAAGGGCACAAGGGGCTGCAATCAGGTTTTTTGGTGTCTTCATCCACTAAGGCCATTTTATGCTGGTTGTGGAAGCTTAATCTAGTTGGGCTGCCCACTTTTCTTCAATTTTGTATTACAATGGAATGAAAGAATAGTTAAAAGCAGTTATGATTTTAATCAATTAGCAATGTGCTATTTCAGTCGAAATCTAGTTTGTGATTGCTTCTAACTGGAAAAATGCCTATTACTTCCAGAGAAAAACCAAAGATGACAAAGAACAATAAAATAGTTAATGATTTTATAATCAGGCAGGTGAGATTTTGTACATTGCCCCCATAAGGTTGCAATTTTCAATTACACACTGATATGTTTAACAATGGCTAACTAGACAGCTAAAGGCACAGCTCCTCGTAGAGTCTCTTGTGTCCCATGCTAATTTGGCTCAATCTGAGAAGCAGACCAAAGGCATTACGGTTTGGAAACACTTAGTAGAGCTCACCGCTGGTAAAGTGGGAGTGGGATTCATCTCCAAGTAAAGAAACCTGCTTGTGGGTGTGAGTATGTTAGGAGCCTGTCTGAGCACTGTGTGTCCAGGCTGTCTTTCCACCTAGCAGAGATGGATGGTTTAGCTGCAGGAAGGAGTTATCATCTGGAATACACAGGGTGCAGTGACTTCTCAATGGGACCAGTGGCTCTGACAGAGGATCTTCAGGATCTGCGCCCTCTGCCGTGTGGGGACTGGGGTTTGTGCAGCAGAAGTAGAAACCTCTGCTCATATATCTAATCCTTCCACTAGCACACAGCCAGCCGGGTTCAGCTGGCTGCCCACCAGAAGCAGGTTCAGCTGCCCATGCACAGGTACCTAGTGCTACTCAAGGCACTTTCTAGCACCCAGAACACTGCGTGAGGTCAGCAGATGTCACACAACTTCTAGGAAACCTCTCTCTACTGCTGGGGTAGCAATATGAGGGTGGGTGAGATTTCACATGGTGCTGAATGCCTGTTTTGAGGCAATAAAGGCAACTCCCAGAACTGGGTTTCCCTCCATTCACAAGCTGTGATGAGAATACTGTCATGCTGGACTGGGTTTTGGCATTGCAGCTCAAATTCAAGGACCTCTGGCGATGCTTCTGTGGTGTAAGGTGCTTCTTGATGCCAGCCAGGGTATCACAATCAGTTTGTTAGGAAATGGTGATGTTAATGACATGGTAATGATCAGCACATAAAATAGTTGCTGTTTTGTCAGGGTTTGAAATACCAGGCCTTGCTAGGCTCTGATTCTGTTGTCCTTCATGCCAGTGTAATGCCTGGACTTGAGCAGGATCATTAGATTGAGTAATGAGGTTCAATGAGAGACGTCACAGAATTCACCCCATAGGAACCTTCTGGCTGGGAGGGCCCAGTCCTTGAGCCAAACCACCCTCTTCCTGCAGAGGTCAGCATCTATCCCCAGTGACACACAGTTTTATCTTGAATGATGGTCCTTCCAAAAATATTTCAACAGCTGGAAAGGCTGACCATCTGGCCATGAAAACTGTCCTTCTGGAAGCAGTAAAGATGGACCTAAAATAATGTAAGCGCTCTGCTCTCTTTAATGAGTTGCTCTTTCTAAATAATTGAGCCTGTTACTTGCCATCTTCATTTTAGAATGAGGTGGTTCCCACCAAGGCCTACTTATGTAAGACACTGAAAGATGGAGAAAATCTTACTGATGTCAAATTTACAAATGCAGATGAGCAGCTCTAGTGCAGTGGTGAAAATGCTGTGCAGTGTGTGCCGTGCAGTGTAATCCATTGTGCTCTGAACTGCTCTCTCCAAGGAATGACACAAAAGCTCAGGTCACCTTTGGCAGGAGTTGTAATTAGAAGTACATAGTATTGAAAAAAAGGAGAGGGGATAGTTAGCAGAAATACACCTTTAGCAGGGAAGGCTAATGATTAGCCCACAAATTATTCAAAGTATGTGTAAGTCAACCATGAACCAAAAAAACTAAGATGAAAGCACCAAGCAGAGAAATTGGCTGAGCAGAACTGATCAGCATGTGGGAGTAGGATGTGCTTGCAAGCCTAGGAAATCTCTAACAAAGCAAAGCCCTATGCTATAGAAATTTAGTTAGCACAGTCTTTTGATGCTTTCTGACCTTTGCAAAGTGTCTTGAAGACCAGTCATGGGATATTCACTTCACCTTATAAAAGAGAGATTTTTTTCAGACCCTCTCTTCATGGAGTTGAGGCAGAAGGAGAGGGAAAGCATGATACTGGTGCACAACACAGGAGTAGGAGAGTAAGCAGGAGGTCCTGTGCAGGGATATGCAATGTAGGAACATGATACCTGAGCATCACCCACTCACTTAGCAATAAGGCCACAAGGGAGCACTTACACAGCAGCCTCATGTGGCAGCAGAGGAACTTGAGAATCAGTAATCACCCCAGACACAGCTCTAAAGGAGCAGAACTAGCTGTGTTGAAAGCAACCCCAGTTATTGTGAGCCACAGTCACAAAGGCCATTTATTTGAGTGTATTATTATTTACATGACATGACGGGCTCCAGCCAAGATCAGGGGACTGGGCTGCTGCAGTCAACCCCAGCGTGAGCTGTATCTTGCTTTTCTTCACTGACTTTTAATTGCAGGTGGTTTATTTGGGTGGTAGCAGAATTAACAATTATTCCAATACTGCACTTAAGTCCTGAATAATTCACTCCTCCTGTTACTTATGTCTTATTCAACACACAAACGTACCTTTTCTCCAAAAATAGGGACTTTACTATCCAGAGCCTTTTTTTTCTCCTGTGAAATTGTTTTACACATTTCTTTGGCTTTTTTTTTTTTTCTGTACTAGTCCTGGTCTGTAGAAGACATGCATGCACAGTTTGCTCAACAGGGTCCAGACAGATTATTTTATTTTGGGGGAAAAAACGTAGGCTCAATACATCAGATAGAGAAAATTACCTTCATACCAAATGCTCTAGGAATTGGAGCTCAGCTGATTTGAGATGACTTTATAAACACATTTTCCCAACTGCTCCAGTTTGATGGCTGCAGACTGACCTTTGCTTTGCACTTGTTCCTGTAGTGTTGAAGCTAATGGGTAATATAATACATTACACAGGATGCTATGAATCCAGATTTCTGAATTCTCTCATGATAATGGGACACTGTCACTGTCAGATTTACTGATCCGTAAAGAACAGAGAGACAGGTGTCAGCCCAGGTACTCTTTGATGGAAAACAGTGCTGGAGCAATGCCGGGGAACACGAAGACCTGGCTGTGGTGCTTTGTTTTAGTACAGCCTGGCACAGACTCAGCCTTGATCATGCCCACCTGGACCTTCATTAAAAGCCCTGATTTATTTTTCATATTTTTCTGCGTCTGAGATTCTTATTTTTCCTTTGGTGCTGGAAGCAAGATGCAAGCCATCACCAATGGCATGTGACCAGTCAAGGAAAGTACAGAGCCACTGAAACACAGGCAGGACAGCCTGAAGTGCCTCCTTCAGGCTCTGCTTCCTCACAATTTGGGGCGGGAGAGGCTTAACCTGCCACCAGGATGTCTTGTCCTGCCACCAGGATATCTTGTCCTGCCACCAGCTCCAGTAAGCTCAGCAGTGAAGGTGAGATGCTCCTAGTAAGAACTGAACTGTGCTTAGTTGGGAATGATTATTTCTCTGGTGGAGCATGAAATGAAAGAAGAGGGATTTATATCTAATATTACCTTGGACTGATACAGATCATTTCCAGAACTGCCTCAATGCTTTTTGCTACTACTCACTATTTGTGCTGTGTGATGAGCTACATAGTCACTCTGTGCTTTCCCTCCTGTGACTGGGTAACAAACATTTATTGGAAGAGAATAACAAATGGTGAATCATTTCATTCCAGGCATGAATTCTTAGATGAATGATCATTCGTGCTAAAATTACTAATGCTTACACGGGCAAAACAAATGTGCAGGGATTGTCCAAATAGTTTCCAATAAGAAATATAATGACTTGGAAGAGCTAAACTTTGCACTTTTATAGGTTAAAAATTTATATTAGGTAATTTTTTTTAATGTCATACAGCATTACTACCCTAAAACGATTTATGTACTAAGCGATATATATTTTCCTTTTTCTAACAAAAATGATTTATGGTTTGTATAGCAACAGCAGTATTATTCCAGGTATTAAAATGTGGGGTTCAGCCTACATGTGATTTTGATTTGGAATTAATAAATAACATTTATTGCATCTAGGATAGCAGAATTACATTGTTTTGAAATCACCAGCACATTATATCAGGCAGAGGACAGTCTGGTGGTTCCTGGAGGCAATTCTTTGCTCCAGGCTGGCTCTGTTATGCACGCTCCCATTATTTTCAGTGGAGTGGCAGCTGAAGGAGACCATGCAGCATGTCCCAAGACCACGTGAGGGTCATCACTTCACAGCACTAAAGTGGTTAAGTATCCATTTATAGCCTACTTTAAACGTAAGTATTCCCAGACCAGACACATAACATTTTTAGCAGGATACTGCATTCCTCTCCACAGATTACTCTCTTTGCTTTTAAATACCTTAGCCTGCATTTTCAGACAGGATCAAATTGTCCTGTAAAACTATAAGGGTGTGAATACACTTACATCTACCTCTTTGCACGCCCACAGAAACACACATTTACACTTTTCCTCTTGTGTAAGTGGGATGATATTTGCAAACAGGATCCTAATCAGCATCTAGTGGGTCTGCTCTGTCCTTGTCACAGAGGGACCCAAGGAAGATGTTGCTGCTGCATCAGGTACCTCAGCCAACTGCCAGAAGATATCAGGTGTTTAGTTTTCAAATCACATAAAAATAACTTACACATAGAGAGCAGTGAATCTGGATTCTTGCAGAACAAGCACTTAGGTGGAACATCTTTGTAGGCTGCTGTGCAGAAGAGATAGGAGAGCTAGCCATGTCTTTTATTAATCAAGAATTTTCCTCCTGGATGTTTGACCCGTATGGAATACAGCATGTTCATCCAGAGGGTGTACAATTGCTGGGGGAAAATTCCTTGGCACTCACTGCCATTTAAAGATAAAAAGGCTTTCCTGGATTTGGAAATGTATACGTGTGTAGATCATCCTGCTGGAGCACCAAGGAACCAAAGCTGCAGTATGTGCAACCCAATTCCTCTTGGCAATGGGCCTGACAGATTTTTGTAGCTCGAGAAGACCATACATTCAGATATGATATTTTAAGAGTCAGTCTTTCCTAAGATTTGTGCTGACATTAACCTCTTGCCTGCAGACGACTCACCCAATCTTGTAGCTGAATTTAGACCAGTGTCTTGCTCACTCTGACATACTTGCCTCTACATTAACACTAGGAACCTGCCTGCATTAAAATATGCCTGCTTCTGTGTGACAGACCATTTAATTAAAGTGATCCACAAAAGATACCTTACCAAGGAGGATCTGGTCAAAGCGTATATGAGAGAGGAAGCCCTCTTTGCTTCAGCTGAACTTTTCTACCTCTGCTATGATCTGATAGAGCTAGCTCGTCCTTAAATCATGCCTATCTCTTTAAATCCCACATTTCACTGATGAAATCTAGCAGAAGTTCTTTGGTCATAGGTAGTGAAGACTTCTTTGCAAACTCTTGTGCAGCTTGACCAAAACCCTTCACTTGTGTGGTCCTGCCTGCAGTTACAGAGTTCTTGACTCCCTCGGGCAAAAGGCAGTAGAGTTCCCAGGTCATGGAGGGCTGGAAGGGATGTCCTGATGCCCCATAAGTTCAGCTCTGCAGAGGAAACATTGCTGGCCTAGGCCCAATGGAAGTGGGGCATTAAAGTCTGTGGCCAAATGGGAGAAAAGGATGGTAAAAGTAAAAGCAGTAATGCAAAAACTGTGGTTGCTTTGGCTAAAGGTGTTTTATCTTACGCTGATGGTACCTTTTCTCTGGATTAGACAGTATGTAAAGGATGGGGTTACAGCCTAGATAAAACTGAAACATCCCAACTTGCATTTCAAGCCTGCCAAAAGGAAGCTCTTTGAGTGCCTGCTCCACTATGATGCCTCACTTTCGGAAAAACATCAAGGCCATATTCTTGTGGTAAACCCTCTTCTGGTCTTCTTGCAAGGTCTCTCTAAACTACCATTTAAGTTAATGTCTTCATCTGTCCATTTTATATTTGTGTGACTGGGTATAGAAACAGGCAGAAGATAAATTGCAAAGACTGAACAAGACACCTCTTCTTCTGGTGCCCAGTTTCCTCACATAGCTCTGCTGAATCATTTGCTCAGGATTTTTTCAAAGCAACATAGACTACTCAAAATAAATTAGACCTCGTAAGCCCTTTAGCCCTTCGTATCTCTGCAAAGCTTTCATATGTTACTCATTTGATTTTTCTCCTTTCAGTTTGAGTGTAATTTATAATCACGAGGAATATATAAATGGATTCACAGTGGCCAACAGGTTAATTAATGGCTGTTAAGATCTGCACTTCACTTTACTATGCTACTGTGTATTAAGATCTTCCTGTTAAGAGGCAGAGCACACAAACTCTCCTGTGTCATTGAAGGTAGAATACTGAGCTTAAACTCAGAAAAATCCATCTGACTATGGCAGAGTGTACACTCACAATGATATTGTTGTGGTAGGGATGCCTACAACTTTTCATGAAAGTTTTACTTCCAAATCACCTCTCCACCTGGAAAAGTTGCTTGGGAGATAAACATCCTATAGTTTGGGATTTTGTTAATTTACTTTTGAAGCTGGAAAATATTCAAGCACTTCTTCTTGTTCCCTCAAGAAGAAATGTGAGTAACATGTCTTCTTGTTGAGTTTAATTTTGAGCACAGAGCAATTGCCACAGGATGTCAATGTTAAAAGAACTTAGATGAAGTCGAAGAAGGAAGTTCATCAAGGTCACAATAAACTCAAGAAGACTGACTGAAGCTGCTGGTGACAGAGAGGTGATGATAGAGCTTACAGAGGGGAGGCTGTACCCCTCTCCTCTCCCATTGCTGGCATACTTCCTTACACAGCTCTAACTGGTCACTACTGGAGTCAGCGTTGCAGTGGGGAGCTTTTTTTTTGTGCTGACATGCTTTTCCCATGGGTTTTAGTCAGTGTGAAGGCAGAGCAAAAAGGAGGTAGGAAGAAAACCTGGAGTGGTGAGAAGAAAATGTTCCCAAGGAAAGCTCTGTGTTTCTGCATGGGCAGAACTGGTGCTTGTGACTTGCAGACGTGAGCCAGGACAAAGAAGCTGTTGTCCCAGGACCATGCACAAATGAGCCTACGGCTCTTATTCCCTTGCAGATTTTCGAGGTTTTTCACAATACACCTTTTTGTTAGATTTCTAATAACTACCAAGAAGGAATGAGAATTATATGACAGAGGAAATTACACTAGATGAAGAAAACACACCTGAATTAGAGGCCTTTTGATTAAATCTGGGGTGTACTCAATACGTTTTGTTTGAATTATCTCGTCATGAGAACTCAGCCTGTTTCAAACCATCAAATTTCTTATTATTTGTTTCTTATTATTTTATATCAAAACTACGAATGTTTCTTCATCAGCACACAAAATCACTAATTGATTAGTTGCTTCACAGAAACTGAAAACATGTTTTGATAAAAGATGGCTTCGTCATTCATTTTTCTGGAGTTCATACTTCTCCTTGAAACCTTGAATACCTTGCAAATAATGTGAGCTTGTTGATATTTTTCTCTTTTCTTCCAAACAAAAAGGATTGCTACATAATTTATCTTTGCTTCTCATGCCTGTTTCCTAGATCATCCTTCCCAGATGGGTTGAAGGGCATGAAGTTCGGCCCAGTATCACTTCAAACCTTTCCTGAAGTGACCTGTTCTGTGGAGTGTTCTGAACTCAGCTTCATGACCAATATTGTTTCTCATTTTCCATTTGTTATATTACTTAGGTCTGACCAATGTTGTTTCTGTTTATATTTTCACAGGGTTTAGTGCACAAAACATAGTGCCCCTAATGAGTTGTAAGTCTGTAAGTTGTGTGTTCCCTACTACCTCTATGTTGAAGACATATAAACAAGCACACACTTGCACATGCACATACAAGTCCAGTGTATAGCCAGAATAATATCATCCTTAATTACAGCTGTAAGTGAAGCAAACTTCTCAAAGCTGGCCACTGTATTATTTTCTAATCAAATATTAAACAGCTTAATTTTGAAGAAGAGGGATCACATTCCAAAATTTGCCTTCTAGAAGTAACTCAATAAAATTTTTATAAGCTGTAGGCTTTTCAAGAGAACAGACTCCAAAGATGAGTGCGAACTGCATTTGTGTTTTTGCTGGGTCTGTTTTTCCTGCTGAGTGCAGGTGTCCAGCATTCACTTTCTATTTTGCTTTTATCTGCATTTTGTGCTCATTATCAAAATACACCTTAGAGTCTTGCCAAAATTCTTTAAAGCCCCATCCTTTGAGTGTACCTGCCGAGCCCTCCTCACTCTCTAATTTAGCTGTTTATAGTGGTGTTCAGCTTGAAATGCAAGTAAATAAATTCTGGGCACTGATCCTATTTGGCATTGGGAAAGACCCATAGGGCAAACACACACTGGAAATCTCACAGCTGCCACAAGCTGGGGTTTGCACAGGAGCAGCTCCAGCGGGCTGGGGGTGCCCTGGGAAGAGAGCCCAGCAGCCTTCTTGGTGGCAGTGTCACCTCTGTCCATCTTGTCCCTCGGCCACCGATGGACTGCAAGGATGGCAGCAAGGGCATTACAAGAGCAGTTTGTGCCTTTTAGTGCTTAGCTCCCAAGGGCTCCTCCACAGCACACTGAGGTGCAGAGCTCCCAGCCATGTGGCACAAGTAGGATGCTCCCTGCAAGGCTCCCCGCCGTCCTGTGGACACCCCCACTGCCAGGGAAACGTGCTGTTTGTAGCCCTTAATGATGAGTTGTGCATCCAGGGTCACACATGGGCACACTTCAGAGCCCCAAAACTTGACATCACAGGGAGCCCTGGGACCTTACCTCTGGGTTTACTGTGCCTTGGAGTAACTGTGGATAATTTGCAAAGTTCCCCTGGAACAGAAAGTCTTAAAAATAGTCTGTCCATTGTAAGGAGAGTCTCAGAAAAACTTAAAATTCTATCAAATTGAAGTATTCCTTCTCAAAAGAACACACTCACACACATATGCCTTTTAACCTTCTAATGAAATTTTTATATGTTTAATAACTTGGAGATGGTTTATTAATGTTCAAGACTTTAAAAAAATCATTATGAATAATTTCTGGTTAGTTCTGAGTGGAATATTTATTTCATTTTCTATATTAAATGCTTCATGCATATTATAGCTGAACAACATTTTAAAGAAAAAATGCAAATAAGCCATTCTTATTTTGTTAGTCAAATTTTCGTAGAATTTTCATGTTGTCTCTATGTATTGGAAAACACTATGCTATGTAAAGTCGGTTGTTTTGTTCCATGTAAAACAGCAGCTGATTATAATAATTTTTAAATAACTGAAGACAGCAGTAAATTATTCATATATTTGGACTTAGTTATTATATTATAATAGAATATTGAATTATGCAGTAGTAATTCTGATATCAATAAGTAATATAAAAATAGCAGTACAAAGACTTATATTTGGCTGGAATATGAGAAGCCACAACAACATAGAAATAGTTTGAACTTAAATTTCTTTTTTGTTTTCCTTTAAATATATTTATTCATTTAAAAACCAAATGCTTTCATGGAATATCTTTCAAGATTGGTATGATTTTGTGAATAAAACAATAAAAAATGTTTTTGTCAAAAGGGCTTTTTCACAGAGAGAAGCAATGTTGGCAGAACCAGTCAGTCAGGTTTCCCTGAGGTGCCCAGGAGGGCTGGAGCACCACCAGGCTCAGCTGGTGGTCCTGGCCAGTGGAAAGTGCCAAGAAGCACTCCCGTTACTCATCGTGCTCCATCACAACCGATACATCCCTCACAGTGCACAGAAATCCCCCCTGAGGCAGGACCTTCTTTTGTAAAGATGGCTACAGGCAATGGGTGGACAGTCCAGAACCTGTCAGAAGATCATAAATTTGGGGAGAGAAGTGGAAGGATGAACAGATGTTTGTGGGTTTCAACTACAATAAAAGTAAGACATAATGTAGGGATATTAAAAGCTGATATGGGTCCGTCATCCCCCTCTGCCACAGACAGGCAAAACTGAGTCATTTGTGTGTGTGCATTAAAGTCAAGGAATTTATTTCAGATGGGCACGTTTCCCCCTGTGCTGAGTGCCTGGTACTGACACTACACCACCACACACCATTGTGCCCAGTGACCCATTGTGGGCTGGCACTGGCCAGGCAAATGCACACTGTGGAGCACATGCACCACGGGGCCTTCTGAACATACATCCTTCAGTGCCCACCTTCAGAAAATGTGCGAGGAGTGAAGTAGTCCAAACCCGACAGGTTAGGTTTGTGAGATCCCTGTTCCTTAGCTGTAGTGGCATTGCTGTGACAGCCATTCTTGTGTTCCCAGCTGTTGAAAGCCCTAACATTTGCCAGACTTTAGACGGCTCCCATGGCAAACATTGACAGTGTGCTTTGGCTCTGCCCCTGCTGGCACACTCAACATCCTCCTTCCAAAACAGACCCTAGGGATGGCAGGCACAAGCTGGAGATAGCCACAGGTTATTTTTAATACAAGGATCAGATCAGCCTGAGTTCTGGCAACGTGAGGTGAACTGAGAGCCTCCTCCTCCCATCTTCAGCCTGATGTGAACTGCAGCTCAGCAAAGACAAACTGCAGGAACATGACTGACAGGGTGCACCAGTGACTGATACAGATGCACATTCCTTCCCAGTATGAACAGCTATTAAAGTGTTTTTGCTAGCTGTGAGAACACAGACACTGAGCATACTGGGGTAGAGAACTCTACCCCAGTAGAGTTCAGCACTATCAGAGTATCTGCACAGGATTTATTCCACATTTCTGTCTCCAATACACCCACACTGTACATTGTTAATACTTCTTCCCACAGACATTTGTGCTTATCAGTAGCTAAAAGATCTTCCTAATTTCTACCATTCTAAAATTATTAGTATTCATTAATAATTCAGTTCACTTAAAAAAAGAAAAGTATATTGTCCTTATCTCCTACTTCTTGAAATTACAGGACCATAGAGCTAATATTCTGGACTTGTTATATTTCTAACTTGGTAGACACTGAGAAAGTGAAGACCGTAGATCTCATTTCTATCACAGAACTTTTTCTGATTCTGAAGAACTGTGAAATAACAGCTTGGCAATGTCATGTCTCTTACGAAAGCACATGTCCAGGAAGACAGAACTTTAATCTTAGGTCATCATTCATTTACTCTGCAGCATCCAGGGTATAAAAGTAGCATGAGAGAAGATGTGATATATGGTCCTCACCTCAAAGGTAGATGAGCTGTGCAATGGTTGTCCATCACAAGTGGAAAGCCTGTTCTCAGGCCTACATGAGATGCTCTTTGGACAGCTCTCCTCCTGGACATCCTCCCAGACATCTCTCTCAGAGGTGCCAACCCAGCAGCAAGGAGCAGGGCAGCAGCATCTGCAGCTCTCCTGGCTCCCCTGGCTCCTACCTCTCAGCATCACTGGGAGAAGCGGGCAGCAGAGAGAGCTACTATAATTGGACCCTAAGAAATAAAACCATTTTGAAAGCACTGATAGCTGAAAGTGATCAGGAGAAGAACTTATATGTAGCAGGCAGAATATCACCAGTCCACTCAAGGCAGCCAACACTTCCAGTCTCATGGACATTTGTAGGCTGTAATTTTCTTTTCTATTGCAGTCAGTGATGAAGGAAAATACAAAACACAAAGACTCCTCTGTGAGTGATGTGCTCAATTCTTATTGGAATGAGAAGAATGATGTGGAACCTGTGGCCATTCATGACTGCAGGGGTCTAATTAACCCTAGTGATTAATTGGTTTGCTTTGACACCTAGGCTGCTCTTCTTTGCTGCAGTCATTCAGCATAACATGTAAAATTTTTAAGCTCTGCTTAGAAATGCCCTCTTTTTGCTACAATCAAGAGAGGAAGGATGCTTTCTGACACTTTGCCAAGCAAAAGAGTTTTCAGAGACTTTCATCTGCAGCACTGGAAATGCCAGACCTCTCAATTTCCCTCCTAACTGCATTAACTGGCCATTTCTTCTCAATTAGGGAGAAGGAATCAGTTGGCATTGTCTGTTCCCTGTGCAATGGACTGAGAAATGCCACATTATTTATCCTGTACTAGCTGAATGAGGCTGGAAAGATTCATTTCTTCTCAGTCTGCTTTGACAATGTAATTTGTTACATGGCATTTAATTCTACAAGCCAGAATTAAGCTAGGAAAATGCAGGGTATCAGAAACTGTCTGCAAGAGAGTTCAGTGCCTGAGAAGGACTCGGTGCCCCAGAGCCCCCTGGGGCCTGTGCTAGCCCTGTGCACAGCACCAGTGAGTGGATGAACGAGTAAGCCTGGGACAATGGGGTGTGAGCTGTGTCCCCTTATTTTGTGAGTGGGCATGCATTATTCCTATGTGATAATTTTATGGGTCTTTCTGTGGTTGTTGCCACTTGTAGCACCAGTTAACAGAGATTTCAGTGGTGCAGGCACCTACGTACCAAGTGTGCACTGAATTCAATGACAGTTTATAACTCTGTTAGTCCAAAGCCATCCATCAATGGATGAAGCAATAGACAAAAGGTCTGGAAACCTGGCTAATGTTTTGGGCCTGGCCCTCAGGCAGGCTCATTTTCATACTTGTCTGCTTGTCTCTATCTTCTGCATCAACTGTAACAGGTTAGGGGCAGGATTATCCCTAAGAAGGGTCTGTACAGCACCTGGAACACTCCTCTCCTTTCCCCAATCTCAGTTGTGCAAGTGTGCGTCCTTCCACCATGAATAATGAAAGTAGTCCTTTATATATTTTTGGTGCAGCAGAGGAGAAAATTTGGTCAATTTTTTTCTCTGACTTTACTTTCCCAATCTATTTTTATGATATAGAATTGATGCAGAAAAGTCAAGTTCATGACAGGGAACTGCCCTTTACACAACCTTACTTAAATGATTTCCTAATTCCTTCATGCTTTACTGGAATACATTGAGCAAAACTGTTTTATTTTTTGTTCTTTCTCTATACTTGGATTTCCTGATTGGCTAGTGCAGTTGGAGTTAATCCATGCTGAGTGCTTTGGGCCAAATTTTGTGTGGATTTACATGGCAAAAAACAAGTGACTTTCAAATGGTGCAGGATACACTTCACTGTCTCTCTTAAAATTTGCTCCATTTAGGCAATATTACTAGGTGTACTCAAAGAGACTGACTGCAGTTGCTAGGATCAGCAGCTCAGGTAAGGTAAGGAACAGGTAAGCACCGAACTTTGCATACTGCTTTTCCATTTCCTTTTTTTTTTCCCATCCAAAAATATCCTCTTACTGAAAAGAAGAACCTGTGCAGGACACTGGTACATCACCCAGACATCCCTGAAGGCCTCAATCAACTCACTTCTGCATAAAACATTCCTGGCACATGCTCATCTGACTTTGCACTTCTTATAGAATTGCTTCCTACTTTTCTAGACGATTGCAAAGGTTGCAATGGTCTAGAAAAGTAGGAAGCAATTGCTCTTGAAAAGTAGGAAGCAATTGCCCCCTAGAAAAGTAGGAAGCAATTGCCCCAGCTGCCCTGCAAAGGTTGGCAGCTGGGAGGGCAAGTGCTGGGCCACTATAGCCTGTCTGTGAGGCCATTAAAAAACAACTGTGTATGAAAAGATAAACCTGTAATGCTGCCAAGTTAAGCGAGACCTGTGACATGATGAATTTCCCAGCCACCTATTTATAAATTATTATAAAGCTGCCTGCGATGTGGCAGCTTTGCTCTCTTTTCCAGTGTAGTGAGCCATTACTGATGAGAATATGAATAACCAGCTTTTCTTTCTTACCCTTTCTTTCTTTCTAGGACCAGTGAAAATGTACTGAAGGTCTTGTGACATGGAGGCATTGTGCTAGTCCCTCTGTGGTGCAAACTGCTGCGGTGTGACCTGGCATCAAATGTGCTGCCTCAGTTTACAGCAGCTGTCAGCTCTCTGCTCTCCAGTGTCCGGGGATGGCAGATCTCCCGCAGCGGGAGAGGAGCCAGTAGCCCTGGCAGATACAGACTGCTTCCAGCAGCAGTGCTGGAGTGTGTCTATGTTACAGACCCAACAGAGTGAGCGCTGGCCTGACTTGTTTACTGAGGTGCAGAACCACACCGAGTACTCCCAGTGCACTGCGCTGCACCTGGGCTGATAGCTCTCCCTGAGACTGATGTGCAGAAGACAGCAATAACTAGCTTAGAACACACAGAGCCAAGGCAGCGTGACAATGAATTTGATCTTCCTTCCAGACCTGAGCTGACTCCGTGCAAAATCAGTTTGCAGAGCACAGTGGAATTACGGTGCAGAGATACGTCCATTGAGGCTGCAAAGAGCTGCTTTAAGTCAGCTGAATGTATTAATCTGGGCTAACATGCTTCCAGATAAGTCAAATACCAAATTGATCAGGCAAATAGCCACACTGCTGGATCTACATCCAGTGTAGCTAGCTCATCCAGAGTAGTTTGTAGACTGATTTCTGAGATATCTGAATTAAATGGACCTTAAAAAAGCCAAAAACCCAGCAAAAAAAAAAAAAAATCCCTAGGGTTTTTGGTTTTGTGAAAAGCATAAATATTAGTTTGTTCATTTTAGCTGCATTTTGCTTGCAAGATAATCTCTTGCTCCTTAACTCAGAACTCAACTTTAAAAAGGGGATGAATAATGCATATTTCACATTGATGGAACATATTCCGTTGGGAATCTCAAAATATTTTTCAAACACTAAAGGATAAATCTTTCCGATAGACCTCAGAAGGAGATAAATTATAAAATCATAGGCATTTTATAGATGGCAAACCAGAGGGACCAGTTTTGTTCTAGGACTCACAGGACAATCTGCACAAAACTGAAAACTCACAAAAGGCTCCTCAGATTTCTAGAATTTTCTGCCTTGCTTCATATTGACACACTACTTCTCTGACATATTTACACTGCCATATAATAGTTGTTTTTTCCAGATGATAAAGAGCTAATTTTCATTTAAACAAACAACTTTTCCTATAAATTAGGAAGCAGGCAGCATTTCCTCCAGCTGTCAATCAGCAATTACACCATTTGGAAATGGTACCCAGTGCTTTGTGATAGTGTAATCCCTTTGGAGTATGAAAGTAGCTCCAGAGTCAGGCTTGATTAGAAATGCCCAGTTGACTTCCAGGGACACATTTCAAACAGGCTTTTGCTGGATTGCTGATACAGTTGTATGCATGAATCCAACAGTTGAACGCACAGATGACCCGATCTGCATTTGCAAAACTAAACCGTGCAGATCTAAACCCATTTTCTGGTCTGAAGAGTGCCACATGTCAAGTACATAACCAGAAAAACAGTTCCTCATGTGCCCTCAGAACAGTGAGCAATATTAATCCATGGAGATCATCTATATTTGCAGACTGTCAGCTCTAAACTCAGGGCATTATTGTACCAGAAGCACATCTCAAACATTTTGAAACTTACAGACATTGTTTTGCATATCTGCAACATAAACTCATTCAGAGGACAAAACTAGTATTTAAAACCTGAGCCAGAGCACCTCAAAGTCTCTTCACTGACTTCAAATCAGGCTTTGAAGTACAGGGCTTTTTTTCTACCCTTGTTTAACATGAGACAAAGCCCATCCAAACTGAGGAAGTGACAACAGAAGAATCTCCTTGTATTACCACTCAAAATCTTATTTGTTATATAGCCATTTTCTTCTGAGAGAGAGAAACCTGAGAGGTATTTTTAAGGCTGAAATCAAAATTGTTGCACATGTGAGCAGCTGAGAAATGAAGCATATTCCTAGTCAGACAATTGGCCCTGGGGATGCTGAACCTGATGAGTATGATTTCTCTCCTGAGTTGAACTCTGCTTTCCCAGGTGCTCTTCAGCAGAAAATCACACCAGGTGCCTTCCAAAAATGTGGGTGCAGCTGATGTAAAACCCTCTGGCCAGACACCAAAGAATGCAGCTTGCTGAAAAGTAAATCAATTATAAGCTGCTGCTCTATCCTGGCAAGCAGATACCCTAGAAACCCCTCTGCAGAGCTATAAAATTGATTGGATGTATTTGGAAAGCTGGAGCAAGAGGACAGTAAACTTAACCAAAATCTCACCAAACAGAATATGAGGGAGAGGTGGATACAGAAATATGAATACAACAAAATGCAATTTAGAAATATGTGTTTATTCATTTTACTTGTGCAGACATTACCTTTCTACCTCCATTAGAGGGATCAGTGCAGCTGTGGAGCACAGGAGAAAGGAATGCTGGATGTCTGGGTCACATGTGAAGTGTGGTTCTGTGCTGTCCAGCAGTGATGCTGAGCCAAGGAGCCTGAACAGACTGTGCCAGTACTGAGGCTCATGTTGATGCCCAGTGTGAGCCTTTCTGCACAGGAAGGCAGCTGGTTTCAAATAACTCTATGGCAGTGCACAGATACCCACAGGCCCTTTGGCTGTGGCACAGCTGTTGCTGCCTGTGCTCTTGGATGACCAGGAAGGGCTGTGATCCCAGGGTCTCAATAGATATTTTGTGGTGACAAGAAATGCCTTTTAAAAGCAGTGCAGCTCTGCAGCTCTGATAGCAAATTCAGTGGGGGAAAAAAGGGAAGGATTTTGTTTCATGTTGTATGACAAGAAGTGCAATGCATTACTACTACTAATAATGTCTGGATCACATTGAATTATTACCTTATGCCTGGCTCTAATTTCCATTTCAAGTTTTCATTTATTTTTCACTTCATTAAATCTACAATATTAACATGGTATCAGACACATTCATCAGAAAACAAACTCTGACTCTGAGTGGAAGTGTGACAGGACTTTTGGGAGGGGCAGGTTGAATCTCCTTAACCCTGGTCTACAGGTATGTGGGTACCCTGACAACTTTACTTTCAACAGCATTATATGCCTGATGAGCATCATGCTTGGAAATTGCCCCAGCTATCACACTGCCTACACACACTCACTCATTTAGAGTAATTTCTTTGGAGAGCTGACTTCTGAGTTGGCAGATATTTCAAAGGGCTGCTTTGATTCAACCCTCCCTCTTAAAAATGGTGTTATTTTTGTTTAATCATTCTTGGAGGTAGGAGGCAGAGGCAGGTTTTGCCCCTTGAAGGGTGTGTTGCATGTCTGACAGAGCAATGCAAGGGCCCTGGGTTGAGTTATTCCAGGGCAAGTCAGGTTAATCAAAAAAGAAATTTTCATTATGGAGGTGAAAGAGGTATTTTTAATCCATTAGGATGCTAGTTATGATTACTATATGAAACAAGTAATCTCTTCTGACAGGGCTTCAAACAATGTGCCTGGCAGCCCAGACCTTAGTCTTGGTAAAGCTGGATGTATTTCTTTGCATGCAAATGAACTTTGTTTCTCTTTTGATGAAGCTCCTCATATTTTCATCTCAAATCCCTTCTCAGAGGTGCAGTTATTCAGAGCCTTGTTTACCAGGTTCCTTACCCGAAACAAGCAACAGCTTTGCCAAGAGTGTTCTCCCTCTTGCCTCCACATCAGGAGGATTTGGTGTTCCCCTGCTGAGCCACAGTGAGTTTTCCAGGGGCTTTTCATGGAAGGTGGCACCGGTCCAACCCCAAGGGCATTTCTGTTGAAAATATGTATTATGTACAACATGAAAGTCACTCATCTTTGAGGAATCCAGCCCAACCCAGCTTCCTCTCAGGCTGCTGTTTAGTGATGAACAAAGGTGAAGCTCAGATTTTGTGCCCCACAGTGAGCAGTTCAGGACCACATACTGCTTCCAGTCCTGCTCAGGCTTGAAACTTGGAGCTGAATGCATCATTTGCACATGTCCCAAAACCATAATAGATAAACATCTTCCTGATACTGCATAGCAGAGGCACTACATCAGGAGGGCCTTGAAACCTCTCAGACTGAAAAAGGGAGAGTGTATTTACTCAGATTTCATGCACAGAAAGTGTCAGCCCTTTTGCCCATTCCAACTACAAATACATCTCAGCTTGGACCTGCCACTGGATGCAGTGGTATCGCAGCTGCAGGACTGATCTCTCACACCTCTCCTTGCAAACAAGAGATGTTATACTGCTTTTTTTCTGCTGCTAAAATTTACAGCCCACTTAAACAGAAGAGATCACCTTCTGAGTACTCTTACACTTAGACTGGAGTGAGCACAGATGAAATAAAGAAGGGAATTTTGCTTGTATGGCAACTAATTTTTTGTTCTGGTTTGCTTTTTTATTTATCTACTTATTCCTGCTTTACATTTTCATTCCCTTTCTTTTCTTTTTCATGTGTTTCTCCTCACTCTTCCTTACCACTTCAGTAGCAGTCCCTTTATGACAGATTTTCAAGTTAAATTTCATTCCTTAAACACAAACACAAGTGACCATGGATTCCTCCTGGTCTTGATACTACTTGAAGGGTAGGCAGGAGCTGCTGCTCGTGCCTCAGGTTTCAGCTTCCCTCTGCTTTGCTTGAGCAGGATGTTGGTGAGGAAGAGAAGAACCAGCAGCAGCTGATGGTGGTACTGCTGTGGTCATGGCACACAGCTGAAGCTATGTTGGAAGTAGGGTCAACATGGGAACACTTTTTGGCACTTGTTTCAAGGTGTTTCTAGTTGTCATGTTCAATTAATCTAGCTTTATTTATTCTTATTGCTCATTTTGCCTACAATATATTCTGATAAACTAATGAAATGGCATGGGCAGACAAAATTTATGCCCCTAAATTAAGCACAGCTGATCTTCCCACATACACCCACACAAAGTAACTTTCCCACCTTGCCCAGGTCTTGCTGAATATGGGCAGTAGCAATCCAAGGGAAAAGAGAAGAGAACACCTCTCGCAACTAAAATCTCTTTCTCCTATGCCCTGGGGAGGGAACTGTAGAGCCACAGATAACTGCTCACTGCACAGCACACTGGTTTCCAGAGACGTGATGGTGGCAGTGAGCAAAAAGTTCAGGTACCAAGTACTTAGCTGGTACTCAGAGCAAGAAAAACCTCTTTTCCCTGTAACTCTGTTCCCAATGCCTAGCCCTCCAGCAACAGCAAAGTGCCACAGGTACACTGGGATGTGTCAGCACAAGGAAAACGACATGCAGAGGAACAATACTAGCTTGGACACACTTTGCTTCAGGGCACATGCAGCCAGATGGGAGCACTGGAGGGGACTGCAGACCACAGCCTGTCCTAGGACTTCACCCCTCCCTGCCTATCCTGTGCAGCTCCTAAAAGAGCTCCAAGAACAAGATGCTGGTGATGCTCGGGTTATTTAACCCCCAGCATGGCGCTTGAGATGTCAGAGCAACAGATCACTGGTGTAGCCCCCAGGTGTGAAGTGTGGTGACACCTGCTCTCCTGCCAGCACACCACCCCTGTGCCAGACCAGACACCTCTGCCCCTCTCAGATGGCAGGCAGCAGGGCACTGCAGTGCAGTCTGCCATCAGCACTCGGGTGCAGCTGAAACCTTTCTTGTTTCATTTTACACACCTCACACCTCCAGAAATCTACTTGCCAGTTGGTATAGACTGTTTTTACAGCTTCAAAACCTCAAACTGCAACTACTCTGAACCTAACGGCTTCAAAAGGTTACCTGATCTCATGTCAAAACCATGTGAAAGTGCTGAACTTAGTCAGAAAAAAAAAAGAAGAAAAAAGCATAACCCAAATTTCTAATTCATGACTGAACAGAGTTTCAACCAAAGTTAATAAATTTTATTGTGAAACTTGAAACCAAGTGACTTTTTCATGGGTTCATTCAAAAATATCTGTACAGCACCAATTACTTGTAGCTGTTCTGTAAAGCACATCTTTATACTTTGGATTTATCTGCTGCTGAGTGAAGGGTATGTGAAATAAAAGTGTACTATTAAGACTAGCTTTTTAAATATCTTCTTAGAAATTTAGCTACTCATTATGGATTTTTGGACAAGTAGGATAAGGAAGAACAACAACAGCAAAAGAGGCAGCTGGCAGCTGCCTGGGGAGGAGCTGCAAAGCTGGGAAGAGAATAATGAAAGTCAGGGCGAAGAGTGAAGGCACAGACTTCACCAGGAGAAGACATGGGAAGATGAAAATACAGGATGGTGTTACACAGTAGCCTTTGACCAGAGAAAAGCCCAAACTTTTCTGCATCTAGCACAAAAGACAGGCTGGAAGATTTTCTTTCTGCTCTTCTAATGAAATCAGTGATTCCTTCATTCAATTGAAAGAAAAGAGACAGTAGGGTAAAGACTGTAAATTAAATGTTGTCCTGTGGAACCTCAGCAGCTTCATTATTCATGGTTTTACACCCTGCTGTCTGTGGAAAACATGGCCAGCGGCTCAATTTTTATTGAAACAACTCTGTAAATGCAGGCCAGCACGAAGAGGGAAATCTCCTGACAGAACCAGAAGTATTTTAGATGACAGCATCTTCCTTCATTTTGAATGAGAAGGCTTTCTTCTTGCTCCAGTAATACTTGTTGATCCTGCAGTGGAGGGTATCTTGTGCAGCAGCACATCACCAAGGGGTACTATTCAGAGACAAAACAAATATTTTGGGCAAAAAGCAGCAAGGGGTTTATGGTGCCTGCTCATTTTCCCAGGCTGACCATGTGCCTTGTTGTGCCACGCTCAAGCTGCCTGGCAGAGAGGCTGCTGTACAGCAAGGAACGAGGGAGGAGAGGGAGAGAAGGCATGATGCTGATGTGGAAACTGCTTTCCAAGTGGCAGAGCTGGAGCCTGGAGGCAAGGACCAGGACCATGTCCCCAGAGGGAACTATACTGGTGACATCTGGTTACACTGATGTGAAAGGAGCCATGCCACTGTGTGCAATTCCCTATGTGGAGGCAACCCAGGAGAGTTCCCTCACATGAGAATAGGCAGCAGTTTCACCTCAGCAGGCACAACCCTGTCTGTGTGTGTTTCTGAGGCCTGAAGGCTGTGCCAGGCTCTCAGCTGCTTTTCCATGCCTTCACAGCCAGCTCCAAACAGCAGCTCCATTTACCCACGTGGCATCTGCTGTGCTGCAGCCCTGCTAGCCAGATGTTGGCTTTTAGGAGATGTCCTGGAAAACAGCCGTGTTCTGTCTTGCACACAGTTGAGGGATCAACACGCCTTTCTACAAGTGTGCACAGGGAGTGTGATTTTGCAGGAGATCTGTGCCCTGCCAGCTCGCTCTCTGCCAGCAGCGCTGTGCCATGGCCCTCCTCCACTCAGCCTCCAGGGAAAGGCAGGAGACATGGGAAACTCCCAGAGGATGGGCACAGAAATGCAGACTCCTTTATGGCTTTACGAGGGCACTGACCAGCAGGGGCCGTAAGCAAGACACAGTGCTGGGCTGTGCAATGAGTCCTACGAGTGGGGTAAAGGCAACCCCCAAATGCCTGGCAGTGATGCAGCTGAATTTTGGCAATGGTTTCCTGTATAAACTTGTGTTTCATCTCAGACACAGCCAACAGATAGGAGAGCAAAATGGCAAGTAAGTCTAACTCCAAGGAGGTGTGCTCCTCAATTGAGACCTCACACAGACAGACACACACTGACCTGTAGCCCTTGCTCCTCTACCAGCACGGCTCGTGCCACCACAGGCACGGCATCTGCTGGGCCACTGCTAAGCATTAGAAATGTTCTTGCATGCATATAATACACCCATGCCACAGGTGTAAAAACCTCCCTCTGCCCTGCTCCCAGCTGCTGCAGAGGAAAAACATCCTGTGAACACACAGGATCTGGCTCAGTACATGCCAGGCAATGCAAGGCAGTTCCATCTGCCCTGTGTCCACACCAGAAGTCACCACCAAGGTGGCTGGATCGGTGCTGAGATGCTCTGTCAGTGGTCTCAAGTATATCCAGGCTTGCTGGACTTGGGGTCTTGGGACACTACCACCCATGCAGCAGCAGGAACCCATTAGGTTTCCTTTTGGAGGCAGAGGATCTCTCATTTACAGATGCTGTCCTGAACCCTTGATTGTTCAACAGTTAAACCAGGCTCTTCATTCAGCTACAAACACATGCACTCTGCCCCTGCTCCCCTGATCTCCATTTCTTTACTCATATCTTGCAAGTTTAAGGTACTTCTTATCCTCTTGAGACCATATTTCTCACTCTTTACGCTCCCTTACATTGCAGAGAACAGAAGGAAAACATTTGTCACCTGTTCTCTGCCTGATTTGCCTGCCTGGCCAACTTTGACACAGTCTTAGAGTCATAGCATCATAGAATGGTTTGGGTTGGAAAGGACTTTAAAGATCATCTACTTTCAGCCCCCTGCCACAGGCAGAGTCACCTTCCACTAGACCAGGTTGCTCACTCCTTACTGTCCTCCTGCACAACCACCATCTGTGGCATTTGGGAAATGCAGCAACAAGACTCATCTGGAATAACCTGTGAAGTCTTTATATGGTTCAGCTGCTCCAAAAATAGAAGCTTTCTGGAATAAGCCGCTGCCTGAGCTTGATTGGCCATATCCAAGCCCTTCTAACTCATTAGCACTGAGCCGATTACGTGCTGAAGGCTAAGCATTAGCCACACAAGCCAGCATTCAAACTCACCGATTTCCACATTGAAACATCGAAGCTTTATGGTCTCTAATTGATGAGTGGGAGTTCCTGAAGGATGTCAAGAGTTACCTTTGTTTTAATGTGAGTCACTATCAATGTTGGCAAGCATAACAAAAGCAGAGGAATGTATTAGGCACCAAATGTTGTATTTGTAGTAAAAGACACTCATCACTGGGATTGAGATGTTACACTGCCTGTGCAGACTGGTGTCCTGGCCATTTGATCACTTCAGTGCTAAGTGCTGTATCTCATATGTCTCACTTGGTCATGCATTTTGGGGGGCAATATTTAGTATTACAAGTAAGAGGATCATATGGATTTTTCCACTTACCTCCAGATGAGGATAGTAAAGCCATACACGTATATTTTGAAGTATCTATGTGATCAGCAGTACCTACCTCTCTCCTCTACAGAGAGCAAACTGTGGTGGTTTCCTTGCTACAATAGAAAGCCATTCAAGAACTTACCTCCCTAAAATGTCTTACACAACTGAATATGAGCCCTCTGCTACAGAAGTGTTTTGGTCTATGGCATAACTGGATTGGTGGTCTCTGGAGGGATACATAAGGCTTATGCCAAGCTCTCACCTGTGTTCAATAGGACTCCAGCCGTGCACAGCTGAACTCGCAAAACTCCTGCCCTGGGCTCATTAGATGTCCTGATGACTGGGGGGGTTAAAATCCACATAACCACAAACAGCATTTCCTCCAAATATCTTCTTTTTTTTTTTTTTTTTGCTTCCCCTGTGGGCTGAATTTGCAAGACCCCTACTGACTCCAAAGAAGACTCCTTTGCATTCCTTTGCAGACCCTGCTTACAATGAATGTTCTTCTTCCAGGAAGCCTGACCCAATTATCTCCCTCTGAATAGTCAGTGCTCATGCAAAAGGACTAATCGGTGATTCTGTGGGTGTTTTCTACTGAGTGTCAAAAGTCCTGAACAGCTGATTGAGTAGGTTCTGCTTGTAATAAATTTTTTTTCCTCACCAGTGGAGAGTTTAATAAGTAATAAAGCACCGAAGATAAATCATCTTCAGCCAGAGCATTAATATTTAAGTTAAACTTCTCTTTTAAAAAGGCAGTGGAAGTAATCTAGAGGTCTGATACTTTAAAACTGTTCATTTTTAAAGGAAGAGGAAGTTGCACTCAGAAAAAGAGGTGTTTTGATCAAATCATAGTCAGCTGTCAGGGGCACTTAGGGACATACAGAAGAGTTGAATTTTTTTTTTACATAAGCTACAAAGATTTGACATGAATGAACGAGTTGATTAAAATCCCCACGCTCTCTCTGCACACACTAACGCTGAGTTGCCAGTACAGTGATAGTAGTTAATCCCCAGTTACATCTATTTTAAAAGTCAATTTTAAACATATGTTCAGTGCTGATATATTTCTCTGTAGGTGGCTTTCTTTTAGCACAGTCTGTAGTTTACAGCATTTCAGCCAATTTCCCTCTGGGATATCAGTTTTCAAGCTTCTTATCTTGGTTGGGAAATTAAAACTCAAACGAACAGGCTGACATTCAGAAAACATGTCTGGATCATTTTTAGTATAACACAAGTCCACGTGAAAGCAGGAGCTAGACAAGAAAAAATCAGGTGCAGCTACATCCTACCTAGTTATAAATACCAGGAAAAAAATTACTTCTATTCCAAATAAGTGCAAACAAGTCTGTCCTTTAGCTGCATACCAGAAGCCATATTTTTTGCAGATCTGGATCCCTTTGTAGTAGTAAATCTCTTTCTGGACACAGGTAACACCTACCTGGGGAAAGATGGGAGCTAGCAGCCAGCTGGTCTTTGATTGGTCCCTCCCCATCTTCCTTTCTCTCCCTGCACCCAATTCTCAGACATTTTGGCATTTGTGTGAGGGTAAGAAGGGGCAGGTCCTGGGCACAGCTCAAGTGCAAGGTCTTCTAAGAGGGGTTGGAGTAGGGGACCAACACAGTAGTGTGGGAGTAGCTGGAGCTGGCTGAGACATGGCAAGGAGCTCTTCTCCTGGCATGAATTGCTGAGTTTGCCAAGGCCAAAAAGGGTGGTGATTGCCAAATTGCAGAATGGACTTTGGAGGAGCTTAGGGGGCTGGAAGTGGGACATGTGCCCATGAATGGGCAACAAAGTGTTAAAACTGAAAGTACCAAAACCCAGGGAGTGTTTCTTGAGAACCACCACCCTCATGGAGTCTCCTGCAGAATGAGAGCTGCAGACACCACAGAGAAACGAAATATTTTGAGCCTCTGTTTCCTGGCACTTAACCCAGACAGCAATAAGCACAACATTAAGCAAGTTCTTAAGTTCTGGATATCCTTAAAGATAGTGATATCAAGACCATGATTTTATCTGAGCATTTCTTAAGCAACCTTTTATCAAGGCAGCTCAGCACCCAGCCCAACTGAGCTGTGAACTACTGTTACCTAAATTAATCCTACCACCCATTTTCTATGGGTGTTACAGTTTCTACCACGCCTCTTCATTTTTACACCTTGCCTGTTTGTGTTTTACCCAGCACAACAGTTTTAGGCTGCTGCCATCTCTCTGATTAGGTTTTCATTCACATTATGTTTTGCCTAAGCAGGAGAAGTGTGATTTAATCTCCCATATATACAATTAAATTAAATTAAAAGGAGAGAATAAATAAAACATCATTTGCAGATGAAATATCATGAATGATTCATGTTCTCAACTGTGCTCTTCAAGAAAGCCATCACAGAAGCTGTCCCATTGTACTTTCAAGTGAATATACTCCAAAGAAGTAAACTGCTTTCCCATTAAAATACATTCATTATAAATTGAAGCCTGGTACATGAATGTTTTTCTTCACTAATTTTATTCTCCCTTTAAGAAACAGGAATTATATTTTATACAACCCACACCAAGACAGAGAGACAAGACTGGATAACTTTTTGCTCTTTCTCAGATTTTTTTTTCTTTTAAGTTTATTTTAAATTAAGTCAGATGAAGATAAGGTAGAAATGAAAAAGAAATGCTGGTAAACCTAATTTTTTTGTCATAAAACTACAGAAACAGGGAAGTACATAGTACATGGCCCCAGAGTTGGGTCAGTGCACTTGCCCTGCAAAGGACCTGCCATGTTTCTGATGTTGAGCAAATCCTTCCCTGCCTGCTATGGTTTCCTTGACAGCATCACACTGTCTTGTCTGTTTATTCTGTAAATCCCCTGGAGCTAGGGCTCTCTCTTGTCATTTGTTTGTACATAGCAGGACATTTTTAAGTGCCAATAAATGCCTTTACTTTTGCTTGAGTTCAGCGTTGGATCTCTGCCTGTGAAAGCCTCATATCAAGGTATAAACTTGCTGCCAAAATTAAAAGATAGGTTTTGCTCATCTCAAAGTTAAGTTCTCCTATCAACCCATCCCTCTGTCTTCAGCAGGAAAAACAGACGTGTTACTAAAGCTCCTCTAAACTGCTTATTTTCTTAGCTCTGCCAACAATTGTGTGTGTGACCTTTCCAGGGCTCCTTCCTGGTGTGAAGGGAGGGACATGGATTCTGGCGGGGGAGTTCATCAGGACACAGTAAAGGACCATGTAGGTGTTGTCTGCACTCTACTTTTATTGTCCCTCCAGGAATCAAGTCAGGGGAGGCAGATCCTAATGAATAGCTGTAGAACAGCTTCTACCAATGAAACTGTTATCATTAATGGAATCCAAGCTACTAGTTTTAATAGCAGGCACTTATTCAGGCAGTACACTTGATTTTTACACCCCCGAGGCTGGGGCCCAAGCAGGGAGGCACTAGCCCAAACACTTTACTCAGGAGTGGGCAATCATCCTGATGTGCCACAGCTTCTGGATGGGTGTTTGAGCAACCCCTCCAGGGCTGCCTACTCACATCATGTGTATATATGGTCTTTGCACCTTCACAGCAGTGTCCTGAGTGTGGGGTAGCCTTGGACACTGCCAGGCAACTCTGGCTGTCCTGAGTTACTCAGCTCTCAGAGATTAAGCAGGACCACCAGTGTCCAGTGTGTTCACACCCACCCGAGCCCACATTTTTTCTCTCCTGGACCTGCTGTTTTCTGGTGACTATTTCCCCATGCACACACACAGGTACCTACAGGTTCCCCTCACAGAAGATCACACAGAAGAGGTGTTTAGGATGCTTTATGCTTAAGCACTTCCCCAGTTCATACAGCTGTTCAAAACTCTGAGGACCTCTAAAATGAAGTGACACACACTTTTATTTGAAGAAACACTTCTAATTTTAATTCCTTTTCTAGAAGTAGAACATGTCCTAAGGTGGAATTTATAACAAATTCATTATGGTATCTTTGCTTTACCTCCTCTGGGGAATGAAATTCTTCCTACAACAGAAAGATGGAGAGAAAAGAGGAACTCTTTTGCCATAGGAAACGAGAAAAAGAAATATTATGATTTTTCCAGCCCTTTTGCAAAAAATATGGAATGAAATTTTATATGCAACAGAGAATATGTTGGGTATATCTGGCAAAAGAAAGATTATATATACTTTGCTTAGTCACTTGTAATAAGCATTGCCAAATGCATTCATGTGAGTGTAATTTTTTTTAAAAAAAATACATTTTCCATTTAGAGTTTTCATTTAATTTCAATGAATCCAGTTTCTGAGTACCCTGGCAACCAGAACCCTGGAAACGTGTTATCTGTGTAAATCGAGGTGTATGTGATTATGTGACAAATTATTATCTGTGTATGTGATTATAGTGACAAACTTAGCAGTTTATTACCTGTTTGTGATTTTTGACCTTCCCCGGACTGTGTCTGTGGTCTACTTGCCCTTGTCCACTCTTTCCCCATCTTGGGCTCCTGGGCAGCTCAAGGAGGGCAGGGCTGTAATCTCTGCCCTGTTCCTGCAAGCCTTGGGTTTATTTAGGAAAGTACCAAGGCAACCAACACACATCTTTTCTGAAGAACAGGTGGAACTGCAAAGCTCTAGAAAATGAAGGCTACGTTCATGGAGCCAGTGCCAGCAACACACACACTCACCACCCATTTGTGCTAGAAAGAGAAGATACCCACATTGTCTTGATGTCACCACAGCACTGCTTAGTCGCCAGGTCTCCGCTTTCCTCTCTGCTTTTTCATTCCCCTGCATTTGCCCTTCTCAGAAGAGCCTCTGTCCACAGCCACGCAGGGAAACATAAAGGGGGTGGCAAAAAAGTATTTATATCAGCCGTCCTGACTCTTGTGTTTCATCAGAGGCTTGTTATTCCAAAATGAGGAATGACTAGTAGTATCACACAGGAGTGATCATAAGAAGAATAGAAAGACATGGAAATTCTCATAGATGGACGTTTTTTATGGTGGTGACTTCACAATGGGCACTTTTTTCCCCTTTCGGACCTAATCATGGGGAAAAGAGATATGGCTAACAATAATGGGGAATTTATTTGTATCAGATTAATTTAGGAAATCATCAGTGACTTGAAAGTGTGACTCATAATGATGCCCAGGAACTACTGTCAACAGAAGACCATCATCTTCAAAAACAAGTGGATCAAAAAGATACTTATTTTTGCTGGGCAGTTTCCCCCAGGCTTTCCCATCTGAAATTTTGAAGTATAAAAGTTTCTACTAAAAAAATTGAGGAGAAGAACATATGAAACTATATATGCTTATACAGAAAGAGAGAATATGTTACAATGAAAGCAAGAAAAAGGCTACCCAACTTCTCCTAAAAGCTGGAACAGGACTGTAAATTCAACTGCTTGTTGGGTGTCAACAAAATAATTAATTAGGCTGACAAATTAGCAATAATTAGTGCATGGGAACATCCAGCTACAGAGGTCTTGGTTTCACAAAACTCTTGTTTATATTTAAGAGATAGAGACTATGTAAAGAAAGTATACATAAAGAAAATACAGAAAATGTAAAAGGATTCTGCCAAGATGACTCTTAATACTCAGGTGTTTAGGGGGCTTTCCAGTGGCATCATGTGTCAGGCTGAAGCTATTCATTTGCTTAAACTTAAGCACATGCTCAAGTCCTTGCCAAATGGAAGCCTAAATAGCATCGACTCAATATTGCCTGGAGCTTAAAAACTGTTGTCTATGTGGCACACATTCCTGCACCTCTCTTTATCCCTTTTCCCTTCTTGTAACTAGTGTTGGCTACAGTGAGCCCTGAGTCCAAAAACCCATTGGCTGACCACAATAAATAGGCTGTGTGGATCACTGGGTCTCTGCAGGTTTTTATTCATCCCCAGAAAGAGCTTTGCAGCTCAATTGCTATTGATAAGTAATCACCAGACTCGCTGATAAATGGGAGGTGGATGGCTTTATGGCCACTGCAAAACATTACAGTACATAATATTTCTATAAGCCATTATTTCCTTTTTAATAGCTTGCTCAATATTTTATCGCAATGAAAAGGTTCACCACTCAGCAATAATAAGATCTAACTAACTCTTGTTACTAGTGTGGCATAGACCGTAAATATTACATGGCGTCCAGGTGTTTCCAGGCAACAAGCAGATTTAGAGATCTGAGCTGGATGAAATACTGTTTCTACCTCTGATTGCATTAGTTTAAAGTCCTGGAAGATGTATTCCAGATGCGCTGTGCTAACAGGTGTAGGATCCATAACAGAGTCCCCCAAAGGGACAGACTCTCGGTTCTGTTCCCCTGGCTGGCAGGATACCCTGCCCCCCTCTCCCCTGTGTTCTGGGGCCCCGCCTATGTCCCGCCCCCCTGCCCAGAATTGGGTGCCGGAGCCCGGGAAAAACAAAATCTGCCCGGGCACAGCTCTCTTTCGCATCAGCCCCTCGGATGGAATAAAGCTCTCCTGGAACCTGCACGAAATCCTCTCCGTTCTTACCGCCGGGCATGTTGGGCCAGCCCGGCCAGTGTCAGGGACACCGGCCAGGACCCCAACAAACAGGATTATTTTATGAAAGTGCAGACAGATTTTAGGAGCAACACCCTGATTAAGCAGCTTGCAGTCTCCATGAACCTTTTTAAAAATTTCCATCTGAATTAATGGGTCTTTGGTCTTACATTAATTTCATCCAGTTGTCATAGATCACAAGAGAGTTATCATTTAGTGACACGTGGCCATTTACTCTTTTAGATTTCCAGGTCTCCTTGCGCTGATTCAAAGGAAACATGATGAATGCTTTAGGTGGAATCTTGGTACACTCAGTGAGGATTATTTATAAGTTAGCATGTCAAAAGTGCCCAATGCAGTTTGAAACTCCCAATTTTCACACATATGTACATATATACAAGAAGTACATTTTTATATATTTATGATTTATGTGTGCATGCATTTTTACAGCTGTAAGGAACAGGATAATATTAAAGATTCAGAATAAAGTTGAAGAACGTAAAGGCTGACATTTCTTGTTTATACTTCATTTTAAAGCTGATGGTCGGATGAGCATGATTTTTCCTTTTAGTTTGTATTTATCCCCAAAGCATATTAAAGGAGTTTGCCTTCATTTCTACTTTGAATGTATCTGGTGCCCTCAAGTGAAACCACTGACTCATGCTCCTTCAAAAGCCCCCTGGTGATCATTAATTCAGGAAACTAGACATAAGAGAAAATACTTGGCTTTGCTGTCTTGGAGCAAGTTAATATAAAAATCTTCAGCCATAGGACTGTCTTCCAAGGACTGACTTACTTTCTTTCTTTATTGGTTGGCCTGTAATATGTTGTAGACAAATACCTTTCCCTACATACACTTTGTGGAATTACGATGAAGCTGCTGGATCTTACACACCATGTCAAGCAAACCTCAGTGGTGGCTGCTGCAAAGCACTTCTGCAGGGAAGCCAGACAGATCATGTCTTCCACGTCATACTTGCCTTTCATAATCCAAGATTACTCTAAGAAAAACAAGAAATTACAGGAAGTGAAAAATCATAGAATCATACAACATGCTGAATTAGAAGAGACCCATCAGGATCATTGAGTTCAACCCCTGGCCCTATACATGGCACCCTAAGAGTCACACCAGGTGCCCAAGAGCATTGTTCAAATGCTTCTTGGCCTCTGTCAGGCTTGGTGCTGTGACCACTTCCCTGGAGAGCCTGTTCCAGTGCCCAAACACTCTGGGTGAAAAACCCTGTACTGATATCCAATCTAAACCTCCCCTGACACAGTTTCAGACTGTTTCCTTGAGTTCTATCCCTGGTCACAAGAGTGAAGAGATCAGCACCTGCCCCTCTGCTTCCTCCTTTTGTGAGGATGTTGAAGACCACAATGAGATCTCCCTTCAATCTCCTCTTCTTCAGGCTCAACAGACCAAGTGACCTCAGCTGCTTCTCACACAGCTTCTCCTCCAGACCCTTCACCATCCTCATGGCCCTCCTTTGGAAGCTCTCTAATAGTTTTATATCTTTTTGATACTGTGGCTTCCAAAAGCCCAGCACTGGAGGTGAGGCCGCACCAATGCAGAGCAGAGCGGGACAATCCTCTCCCTTGACCGGCTGCTAGGGCACACTGCTGACTCATATGGAAGTACAATGAAATTAATTTATTAAATTCCTATTTTTTATACCAGTTACAATCACATGGTGTTTTAAGAATTGCAGTGTTTCTCATAGTGACCTGTGGTTTTCAGTTTGTCCTGTCCTCCTGTACATGAAAAGAAGAGATTAACAAGGAACAACCAAGAATTATCCTTCAAAGTCTTTACCCATCATTTTCATGAAAGACTTGCTTCAGTGCCAGAACCAGAATTAGAAGAAGCTTTCCCACATAAATTCTGCACCAACTACTACTTACTGGTGACAGAAGCATCTTATCCTCTCCTGCTTAGGCTAGTAATATAAAAGTGGCAATTCAGAATTCCCCCGTTAAAACTAAAATCCCTGAATTTCCCATCCTATGTATCATCACATGAAAGTTTGTTTAAAAAAACCAGAATAACTTGGATTAAAAAAAAGTTTCAAATTCTTCTTTTTAAATTTTTTTTTGTTTCCTTGTTTTTTATTGTGTGTATTTGTTGAACGTCACTACCTAGACAGTTATGCATATGTTGGCTGATCCTTCAGGGAGAGCTAGTAGAAAACAGCATTTTAGCTAATTATTTTTAATTTAATTGATACAAATCAGACATCAGGCTTGAATTATACCTTCTGCCTTTCATCATGAAGACAAGTGTCTAAACCAGAGATGGGCCATTATATATTCTCTATGCGTAGACCAGAATGCCAAAAAATACCTTGGATAGAGAATCATCATTGGATAGAGAATCATCATTGGAAAGCCTTATTTCTTTCAGGCTATGTTTGTTTATCGAATAACAACCCTCTCTGTAGAGTAGCTTGCTAGAATAAAATATACACATTCCATAAGCCCTAAAACAAGACCAATAAAAATGAACCTCTGTTGGTTGTCAGTGCATAGACACAGCAGTATGCAGCAAAGGCCCCCAAAACCTACACCTTAAATATTTAAGACAAAGGATTTCAGAGAGTATAAGTAGAATAACCAGCACAGTCATGGCAACAATGCTAATTTCAAATTTTTTTATGCATTTACTATTTTTACTCAAATAATATTTCGGTTTTCCTTCCTTTATTCCCTCCCTAGTGACAGAGCCCTGAGAAAACCTAACGTTTTGTCTTAAAGCATTGTGTGAGTGGGACTTACATTGCTTGACTTCAGACGCTGATAATCAAGATGTGAACAGCTGACCTTCTCAACCCGGCTCCTTCATGCTCCAGTGGCAGAAAAAGGCACATTTTAGGGAGCTATTCATTAGCCCTATTTTAAGCATTTGCTTTAGAGTTGGTGAATCAAACATTCACATGGGTGGCAGTTTTTCTCCAGAGGGAACCTAAATGACAAACTCTTATGGAAATGTCTATACTGGATGCAGTTATTTCTCTCCGTTGGCATCTGCTGCTGTGAAAATCCCCAGTCTTGGGTAGGGTCCCCTTTGGTCTGATGCAGAAGGGACATTCCTATCTTTTGGGTGGCTCCTGGGCAGGGACCTCAAGCATGGACTCATGACAGAGACACAGCATGTGTTACTTGATCCGTTTTCTGCTAACCAGAAAAATAGTTTGGATGGAGAGAGGATTAGCTAAAATGAGAGGCAGGGGAGGTGGTGAGTGAAGGAGAAACAAGCTGATGGTGTCTACCTTATGCTTTTCCCTAGAAATTCAGACTTGTCATGTTTGTCTCCCCCTTCCCTAGCCATGTTAGGCTACCTTGATTGTTGGAGAAGAGATTATAAAATAAATAGTGGAACAACTGAAACTATCCATGCAACAGCTGCAATGTCAACAGTGGGCTCCTTCCCAAGGGCTGCTTGGGAACTGCAAAGGAAAACCTTGCATTGCGCTGCCAAATCTAGGAGAACGCTTCTGTGAGACTGAAGAGATGATAGCTAACCCCGGTCATATAATCACATCCTTCCCTCCACTTACTCTTATTACACCAGTGGTATGGATTTGATTATTCTGTCAGCAAATACCCTATATCCTTGAAATGGATGAGTATGACATGTTTAGAAATATGGAGAACCAGTAGGTTAAACATAGTTCATATAAAGCTAATAAAAAGAACAAAAATAATTTGCATATTAATCAAAGAGTTCTAATCTTCCAGAAGACAGATGGAAAATTGATCTCTCACAAGTATAGACTGAGAAAGTAGGTTGAAGAGGGAATTAAGCTTAAAGACAGGACGTGGCATGACTTACATCATATGCAGCCTGAATATAAAAGCTACCAATTTGGTAGGGAGAAATCCATTATCCACAGTGCATCAGCTCATGCCGAGTACATGGGGATTCCATAGTTGCTCTGAAGAAATTCAGATTGACAGGACAAAGAGCTGCTTATACCCTGGTAAGCATGAGAAATCCCATATAACCTTAGTGAGACAGACACACACTATGGTCATTTTAAAAATTACTAGACAAATTACAGAGTGAGAAGTTAAAGAGCAGCTCACAAATACTAGTTCTTCTTGTTCTTGAGCTTAATGGTTACTGTGTTCTGCTCTTAAAACAGTTGTCACCTCAGACACAGTTCTGGCAGCTGAACATTTTGTTTGGGTATGTGTGTTTGCACATGTGTACATACACTGGAAAAGAGATGAGCTGAAATTACTAACTTTGCTTCCGGAATTAAGACTCCAGGGAGACTAATTACAGCATACCATTGGTAGTAAGAAGGTATAACACATAGAAGTATACACAGAAGTACAGTTAATACACCAAAACGAACTGATATGTGCAGTGCATGACTCTGCAGATTATTTGGGCTTGATTGTGGAGAGATTCAGTCTATCAGTAGAATATTAATTGTACCATCATTTCAAGAAAAAAAAACGAGGAATCCTTCATTCACAAAAGACTGGAAGTTGGCCATGGAATCTGCCCCACACTAATTCCCCTAATGCCAACAAGTGTCCAGCAATTTGTCTTCTGAAATCTTAACTATTTCATCAGATCCTGCCCTTCAAAACTCATTACTATAGCATTAGACCATGTGCTCTTACTAGTTTATGAACCTTACCTGGATTTTTAGCTGAAGTTTTCCATGTAGGTTTGTGTCTCAAACCACACAGCCTCTTGTTTTATGACATCTGCTGAGAAGAATCTGGCTGTTTTTGAGAGGAGTGGTTAAAATAGAGACCTTTGCTTATTTCAGAGGGGAAGAAAAAAGATTAGAATGACTTTTTTAAGGTGGGTCCATGCCTTGTAGGAGACTGTGAAATTTAGCAAGGTGGTACTTCCCCCCCGCCCCAGATTTAAGCATATGTAATTTTAAAACTTAGGGGCTTTGTGTGGTTACCACTCAGATTTTTTTGACAGAAGTATGATTCCAGCCTATCACTGAAATGAAAATATCTAAATAAAATAAGGCAATGGTCAGCCAAGGAAAAATGAGTCTGCCTTTGTTTTCCTTTGTCTAAACATGCAGTGCACAAAGAAGTGCTCTCTGGGTAGGAGCAGCCAGCACACCGGGAAGCAGAAAGATGCTGAGAAGAGGCAAACCCTACCACAAATCCAATACCCTTAGTGTAAACATGTAGATCCTCTGGTACAAGCAATGTACAAAGGCAGAAATTAGAGCTTTTATTTTGCATTGACTAATATAACCAATTTTTTTTTTAGCCATCTCAGAGATTTGAGATGCCCAGAGAGCTGACCTTTTCATCTGAAGGCCAGCTATTTACAATCATAACCTATGATACATGCAATACACATTTTAATTTTTAGCAGACTTCTGAGGCACATCTACCATTGTCTCAGGTCCAGTCATAGTAACAAAGAGGCACTTTAAAATCAATTTAAAAGCCAATCCTTATGACTTCTTATTTCCTGGTATTTCTTTACCTGATGAAATAACAAGGAATGGGAGAAGGCAGTCTGGAAGGGTCACTTTCTAAGTATCACACACAGGAGTAGGCTGGGACCCCACACATAATGAAAGTAGGTTTTAGAAAGTCTACAGACATTGACACGTACAGATGGAGGTTAGAAGACAACATGTATTTCTTTTGTTGCCTGCACAATGCTTAAGTAAGTACATGTGTTGGCAGAGATCAAAGGAGACTATTACAGATCCACTTGCTCTGTAATGGGATGTAGTTTACAGGAAGAGGTTCAATTAAAGATGTCCAGGTTTATTCAGGCTTCCTTGTGCTGAAGAATGTCACACTCTCAGGTTTTCTCCTGCCTCCTTCTGTGATCTGTAATTTGGACCTATAATACAAGATAAGCCATGGTACTTCTGGTTACCATATTGAAAATAGGTGTTTCTTCAGGCACTGTTGACAGAGATAACTGTGGGGCAGCATGTGCTTTATCTAGTCAAATTAGGTCTGCCTGATGCTGCATAAAATCCCATTGAGACAGTTTATTCAGCATAAGCCAAGTCAGTGACTTTGGCTAAACATGCATAAGGAAGGTAATAGCAGAAAAGAGCAAAGTGCATCAAACCCAGGGGTTATAGCCAGGACTGGTTGTTTGTGGATATTTAGAAAAGAGTTTACAAACCAGCTTGGCCAAGGTGATCCTTTCACTAAAATGTCTTTCAGCCTAAGCAGTCAGCCACTTCTTGAGCCAATATGAGACTTGAAATTGCAGAACCAAAGTTTGCAACATTGCACTTCATTTGAGATGTCTAAGAGATCAATGTTCTTCTAAGAAGATTGACATAATTCTGCAGGTATGGAAATACCTACATTTCACTACAATTTACTTAATTCACATTAGGGTTGGGGCTACCATAGGATTTTATACTACTCCCAAATTAAGCCCCTGAAGTAAATTTTGTACCACTTAGATCAATTAAAAAGACATGTTCAAATACTTCCTAACTCTATGGTCCCAGTCTTTCAGAAGACCTGAAGGTGGGAAGAATTGTGGCTGACCCTAGGAAATATTTTATCTCCCAAAATGTACAAACAGTTTGCATCAACACTGATGCAGCCTAGAAAGGGATGAGGACTGTCTTTTTGTGCCTGTGGAGCACAAAAAGCAGTGTGTGAGGCTATTTACCATCAAGGGAGCAGACGGTCCAGCTCTTTAGGAGATCACGTGATTTCAACACATCTCCAAGGCTAAGCACTGCAAACTGACTCCTCTGTCAGCAAGCTGGCCAGTGCAAGCCAACAATGCCTCTCATCAGGTCTCTGAAACTCCCTGAGGAACAGGGAGGTTGTTCCAAAGGAAAAAAGCTCAATGGTGTTTGTGTTATTCCAAAGGAAGAAAGTTCCGTGGTGTTTGTGTTGACTCTGTGGGATGTAGTTACTCAGCACCAGCGACATTGACTGGTGTTGAGTCTAGAAGAACTGGTGGTGAGAAGGCAGGAAGATGAATGGACACACTTGACATGTCTCTTGAAAGAGCTGAACAAGAAAGAGACTTGGACTCACATCTTATCATAAGCAATCCTGTATATTTTTAGGCCATCTCTCTGAGCATTTGGCTTATAAACCAATGTAGCTCTCAGCCAGGGTCAGCCATGGCAGGTTCTGTTCCTGGAAATGGGAAAGGCATGCTCTGCCTCTCCAATGACTTCTCTACAGCTGTCACTCATGTTGGACGGAAGGAGCCAACTTGCACCAGGCACTACAGATTTTTTGAATAGTTTTTGTACTATCAACAGCTGGTGGTTTCTGTTCACAGTCAGGCTGCCAGAGCTGGTCTATTTCAGGTCTATATTTGCCCCTAGTCTGACTCTGGTGGACTCACAAACAGGGAGTTCTGTTTTGCCTATGTGTCTTTGAAGTCAGGAGAAACATGCTTCCAAACCACCCAGGAAATGGAGCAAGTAGTCAAACAGAATAATCTTCCATGTGCACCGCTCTTCCCTGAAAACAACCACCTGGAGGTTCCCCAGGGTTGTCTCTGAGCCCTGTCCTGTTTTCAGGACCTATACTTGGAGCTTGTTTGTTCATGTCTGAAAAGCTCAGCAGAATTTAAATATTATAAATTTCACCTCAATGGGTAAAACAGAAACAAGACTTCAGACTGAACTTTCCCCTTCCTTTCCATCCCGGTCTGCAGGTGAAGGTTACTCCCTCCCTGTGATTTTATGTTGGCTTTAGCTGGCAGTAATGGCACTGAGCAGACTCAGAGAAGAGATGTGGATGGAGTAGCACTGCAGCATACCCTGCATTATAAAATGATATGATTTTATAAGGTCACTTTGTCCATGGGAGAAGTATGGAAAACCTCCCTCCAGCCTCACACAATCATATAAGTATGTTACCTTCTCAAGAACAAGAGACTTTACTGTTTTGGACACCCAGAGATGCACACCAAACAGAAAAGGCATGCCCCAGTACAGCCCACATGCTGCCACACTATGGGAAAGCAGGGTTGATGCTCAATCCTGCAAAAACAAGAACTATTCTGACATTTCTGAAAAAGATAAAGCACGTTTCTGAGTAATTTTAAACTTGTTTAGTCGGAGACCTGTCTAGTTGAAATCTGGTCTTCTCCTTTCAACTCTGCATGTTTTGAACTCTTGCACCTTTAACAAGCCCTTATACAGGCAGGAGTGAAGCCCAAGCCTGCAGTTTGCATGGAATTACACAGCAGACAGCTGCAGCTTGCTTTGGCTGTATGAGTGCCTTAAAATCTGGTTGGGGAACATGAAGTAAGTCTCAGGCAGCATACACAATTGTTCCAGTCTAAACTGGGATGATTCATTTCCAGAGAGGAATAGGTCTGATTTAATTTGACCAGTGGCTTTATCTTTTTAAACTTAACAGAATGAGACTGACAATGCCTGAACAAGGGTTTTCGGAGAACATCTGGGCCTTTATTTCTATCGTGCTCCCTTGCTGAACAAGAAGCTTTGTTCTGCAAGTAAATACAGGAGCTCTAGCCAAGGGGATACCAGATGGGGAGTGGTCAAACCCCAGCCCAGCCTTGTGGCGCTTCAGAGAAGCCAGATTTCAGCTCTAGTCAGACACCGCACAATCCAGGAGCATCCAGGGCTCTGGGGGATGATGGGACCTGCAGGACACAGGTCCTGTTCCTCTCCCCTCAGCTTCCACAGGGCCCTCAGGCAATGCTGACCATGGCCATACTGGGGGCACAGACTCTCAGGTGACCCCTCCTCTCCTCTTCTGAGCAGGACTCAGCCACAGGCAGATGCTGGGCTTTGGGCCCAGGGACTGGCATGTGTGATATGGTATCAATTACATGTAAGATGTTTTAAGAAAGGCAGTCCCCTGTAGGAAGCTTCTTCCCTAGGGCAGGAACACTTTTGATTCTGTGTCTGTTTGGTCAGACCACGTGTTTGGTGTTTTCACACCATGACACCTATGTCTTGTACTGGGTATGAGGCTATGGGGCATAATGGTTCCCATCTGCTGCCTGTTCCTGAGCCTAACAGCTTTCTCCCTGACCCTCACATCTCAAGAGTGGATGCAGCTATGACAGCATAGCTGTGGTGTCCAAGCTCCTCCTCCAAAGATGACAACAGATGGACAGAAATATGCAGGCAAGGGGCTTTGGAAGGTGATAAAATGGCTGGTGTCTGCCTACTCTGCTAGCCTTCTTCTGTCTCCCTTTTGCTTGGACAGCTTAGATGGCATTGAATCACTTATTTGTTACATCACAATTTTCCTGGCTATCAGTACCAAAGAACTGACCCATGTCATGCTCTGCCAGGACTTCTGGGGAAGCACACATCTAAGGATGGGACTTTAGGAAATGCAGGTGGGTGCTGCCATTGAGATTTCTAATCCCCTCCTGCAGAACAAGATGTAGAAAACTATATTTGTTATACCACAAAGACAGTGAGACAATTACATCTTTTTGACCCCTGGGGCACAGGAGTCAGAAGTCCTGCCAGGCAGGGATGCACAAGAGGCAAGAAGCTCTGGCCCCAGACCAGCACCTGAGGAACTGGAAATGGGATCACCCCCTTTGATAGCCTAGGAGGCCCAAGAATTGAGTTCAGCTGTTACCTTCTGTTGAGAAGAGGTGCAGGAAGCTGCTGGCCCTCCTCCAGCTGACCTAAGCCAGGCCCTTATGCTAGGGTGGCAGTTTTAAAAACAAATCATTCTTTATGAAGGACATAGTAATGCAAAAAAATGTGCAAGACCTGGCAACATTGTGTGCATGTTTCTTATAAAACTCAAATAAAATCCCCAAGAGATCATCTGAAAAACCTGTCTGGTACTTCAAAACAGCATGTCTGAGTACTTATGACTGTGGGTCATTCTGCAGAAGCTCCCCTCCTGGCAGCATCCCACGTTGGGGCAGAAGGCAGAGCAGCACCACTTGCCATGTCCTCCAAGCAAGGCAGTGGTGCAGACAGGCAGCCATCCACCTCCTCATCTGTTGCTAAGGGAACATGGGGAGATGAGCTATAATTATACCAATAAAGCGTGAGAGACAGACAGAGAGAGGGAGACGTGAAATGGGTATTTGTGATGGTTCCCTCTTTAGTTTTATTTCATTTATTGCTTTGTAAATCACCAACAGAAGGCATCCAAAACATTTCATGTGTTGGCAGATGACTGAAATTTAAGTGGGGCCTTTCAACCAGTACTGTCAGCATCTTCCTAAACACAATGGGATGAGCAAAAGTTGTAAACTGCAAAATTTAAACCAGTCACCAACACCTCCCCAGCTGAAATTCACAGAATCAGAGCATTTAAATAAAAAGGGGGGAAGGTAGGGGAAGTTTATGGAATATGACATTATTTAAGGCTAAGCTGCACTTTGGGAAAGGGAAGTCCCCTACTCTAAATGTCAGCTTGTGCAGCTTTGCAATGGGAATCATGCTGTTTCAGCCAGGGGTTTCCTAGGGAGAAAAACTCTCAGAATGGCAAAGCAGCCTGGAGATGCTTTGGCACTGCCCACCCCTCTGTGACAGTCCACCATTCAGTGAAGGCAGCCCGTGCTGCCCTGGCTATGGGAGCCTGGGACAGCCTCACACCATGGCCCTGGCTGGTGCTTAGGCTTTAGGGGAAAGAGAGCAATTGCATCACAACACAGTGCCTCAATCTGTTGCCAGGGAATCCAGCACAGCCTTCCACTTCATTGAATAAACAATTAATTTCCCGATGGTTTTAATCACTATTCAACAGTCTTTACAACAACATGCTTATCCTTTGACCTAAAACACACCCTTTCTGGAAGAATACAGACTGTTACTGTAAGCCTTACCCTTCTGAACCACTTAATACAAGTTACAGGGAGATGCTTAATCCGGGAGCAAACTGAGTGACTTCCATGTGGGTAGGTGCCTGGATTAGTAGGACAGTAGCAAACAGTGTACTAAAGGAAGGGGGGAAAAGGAGGGAGAGAGAGCTTAGAAGGTAATTGCAGATATTTAACAATTAGCAGGTTCAGTAGAAGCCACTGACTCAGAAGGTATTTCACCTACAGAAGTGATGGTGTGATCTGCACCTCAGGAGGGACAAGGAAGCACTTGCAATGTTTTAATGCCATGCACAATCTCCTGCTGTATTTGTAACTGGAAGGAAGGGAACAGACCACCACAATGCTTATTCCTTGTACCCAGAAGTGGGATAAGAGCCAGTTAATGCAACTCATATGGCCTGAGATCTGCTCCAGCCCTGACTATGTGCAAGGACAGCCTGGAACACCCAGTCTTCTCTGTGCAGCAAAGGGCAATGCCCACAGTCCATCAGAATTATTGGCTGGCATGCGCTTTTTTGCATACATTTTTTTTTCATAAATTTTGTTTGGTTTGCATTGGTAAAAGGGATATACTTTATCAGTACCATTCTGATACTGCTAGGGAGAGGGCAATGTCAGGGTACAGTTACAGTTTGGAAAAATTTAAAAATAAATATATACACACACACTCGTGTTAATCTGAAGCATCTATTGCATATCTGGCCAGATCAGATCTCAGACTGACAGACACAGCACTGCTGATTTCACCCAAATTGCAGATGGCTGTGCAATGTTGCACTGTGGCAGTGTGCTCAGTATAAGCATATAAATCTGCCATCACTACAGGAAACAAAAAAGGGCAGCTCTGCTCTAACGCTGCCAAAGCAGGCAGCACTGCAGTGAGGAATATGGCCCTACATGGCCACACATCCTTGGGAGCCAGGGTGCTTGCCACCATCCATTTCTCTTACTGTCTTACATGTATTAGTGCACACACGTTACTTAATTACTGACCTTAATGTAACGTGTCAGTACAATGCAGTTCTCTCAAATTCCTTTTAACTCGCCCATGCTGAATGCTTGAGGTGAAGCTATTCTAAACAGTTCGCATAACTTCATATGTGCCACTCCCAAGAAACACTATGCATTTTAAACAATATGAACCAGGCCACAGCACTAATGAAGTTAAATGAGGCTGGCAAATGATAGTGAACTGGACATGATTTAGCAAATATGTCCTGAAAGGACAATATTTATGAAGGCAAAAATCTAGCTGTGTGCTGTGGGGAAGCTTTCTGCAAAGAGATGACTGTGGTTCCTGGGATTTCAGCTATCAATTGTGCCTCTCAAAAAAAAAAGACCTTTCCCTCTGGATGATCCCTCTACACTTTAAATCCTAAAATTTCCCATCTCAACATGCAGGGTATTGAAGACTCCCAGTGAAAACTTATGCAACCTCCACAGGAAACAACAAAATTTTTAGCCTCATTTGTCATCTCTAAGACTGAACAGTTCACATCCACTCAAGTGTGTGACATGTGAAATCACCTCTTTTCTCTGTCAAGTCCTGCTTCTCTCCTCCTTGTCCCCAACCTCCAAGTTTTTTACAGGTCACTAGTTTCTCAAAGCCCTTAATTTTGGTAGGGAGTCCAGCTCCCACCTTAATACTCGCCAGTTTGAATTTTCCACACCAATTTGACTTTTCAACCTGTTGCTGCTCAAAGCAAGACAAGCAGCCCATGGCTGAACAAATGAAAATCCAGTCTGGAGCTAGACCAAGTTCTGGGTGAGGCAGCTTTTGCTGGCAGTTGGAGAAAACTTTCACTATGGTGGTTTTGTGAGCGGATGCCTGTGCCATTCTGCACACCCCTGCTCCCAAGGGGGGCAGTGGGGATCAGTGGTCTCAAGGGAAGTCCATGGGAGGCTGTCAAAGAGATTATTTAACTTGACAGAAGACAAACACAGAAGAGCTATTGAATGCTTCTCATACTTTCATATGCAAAACTTGTGAGCAGGCTTAATTTAAATGCAGTAGGGGAAACAATGGAGTTGCAGGCTGCCTAATGAGATGTCTGTGGACTCCAGGGTTCAGGCCTGGCCTAGAAACCCTGGAACAGCTGGAATAGAACTGCAAGCAAAGAAGACTCTGTCAGGGTGCCAAGGCATGGTTAAATGCCAGGAGCAATGACTACATAAGTGCCATACCAATCCAGGCATGAGGAAGACTGATGTAGAGGGGGCCTAAGGTGAAGACAACCCTCCCTGCCACCCTAGAGAAGGGTGTTTGTTCGGGAATGAAGAACCCAAATAGGAAAAAACGTACAAATGTTTTTAGTTTTATCTATACCTAAAGACTTCTTGTGCCTGCTAGAGCAGCTGGGTTTATTCACTTTACTCTTCACACTCTCTGGGACTGATTATCGGAGGCATCATTCATCACTGAAACAAGAGATAATAAATCTTGAGTGCCCTCTTGGTTGCTGATGGAAGGTGTGTTTATTGTATCTTTCAGCTCAGATCAGTTCTGGATATAGAGGGGGAAACTCCCAAGTTTTCCAGTATGAAACTTACAGCTATATCTGAAGCCCACTGGAAATAATAACTTTCCCTCGATCTCACAGTTTTTCTAAAATACATGGCCGAGAGTAGTATCTCAAAGGCTCCTATTTTCTCAGCAAGTATTTCCATTATCTATCTTCCCAGTCACAAATACAATAAAATGTACTAAATGAAGACTGGTTTTAAGGATCCTAAGCCATTTTGAGCAAAGTAAGACTAACATCAATTGAGAAAAGTCAGAGGAGAACAGATCAGTGATGTACAGTTGTCTTAGAGCTAAGAAGCATCCCTGCCTGAAGTGGAAGTGAGCATTGTTCAAGATGGCCCTTTCCAACAGTTCTTCCAGTGGCAGTCATGGGACAAAGGGAGAAATTCTAGATTTTATTTCCTTGGGAGAGAAGCGGGAGCTGTGATTGCATTTGTTCATTTATCAGTATGGATAATATCAATGGAAGTGCTACAGGAACCCAGACAGATACAGATGGAGATCAGAAGCACAGTTGGATACCTGACACAAACAAATGCCTCTGAACAGTGCAATTCCTGATCTTTTGAGTCAATACTCTGAGGAGAAGGACAGCTGAACAGTGACAAAGGAAGGAAACATTTCTAACACCTCTGAAACATCCCTCCCTAACTTCTCTTTATATCCCACTGATCAAGGCCTCTGAACAAGTAAATCACCCTGTGCCAACTTAAAGATTTTCCTGCTCAGGAAATTGTTGTGCCTCTGTTCAGTCAGGCATATCAACACAGTTACTTTGAAAGTCAGCTTAACATGATGGTTAGACTTTCTAGACTGCTAGAAGTGTTCATCATTCCATCGGTTTGTGTTTCCCGTTACAGGTAATCAACAGATACGGCACACCAACAATGAGCTAAGCAGAATGACCATGTCACAGGAAAACAGAAAGATGCTTATCCATAGTGATTTCCTTCACAAAGTGATTTGCTCCTTGCTTTTGGGTTAGTTTAAGCATTTGTTCTTATAGTGCATAACAGCTGCATTCAGACAATGTTTTAAAATTACCTGCAGTACAGAGGAGGTGAAGAGAAGGGGCTGCACCTATGTATCTGCCTTTCACTGCACTGAATATAGCTGCACTAATCCTCTGTGTGGCACTGTGTTCTGCCAGAGACGGCTTACTCAGGACCCATCTGTCTCCCCAGATGTGTTGACTCCAAAGGGTGAGCCCCCATTGTGAGGAGGTGGCTCTTGAGCAGTAGTGAACCCTGCCACAGAGTGCACAAGTGCATCTCTGTGATACACACCCGTGGGCGAGAGCTACTAATTGTTCCTGGACCTCAAAGACTCAGGATGCAAGCATGACTAACCCTCTGCATCCACCCACTTCCCACCCCTGCCGTACATTCATTCTAGAGGTCTGGCTGTTAACAACTATACTTGATATTTGCTAAATTACCATAAGCCAAACATAAACACCTGCTTGCCTAACATGACGCACGTGTTGCAGACCTGTGGATGGAGAGGGCAGCGATTACTGAGTGCTTTAGTGCATCACAGCCTCTATTTCGAGGCAGGGAGATCCAGAATCCCCAGATTCCCCATGTCGGTCAGCTGTTCATATTCCAGACAGAGACACAGTTGGCAACAGTATGAAAAATTTCAGGACACACTCTGGGTATATATTGCATATTTACAAACTGTACTGATGATTGTTTATCTATACATACAATATGCATCCGGTTATTCACAGAGCGCTGTGTGATTTGAAAAAAAAATCTAATTAATGGAAAAAAGCATAATTTTCTTTGCTGCTTTCCTCAGCAGCAGCTCAGACAGAAAGAAAGTGGATGACTTCTCACAAGGAAAATGAAACATTCTGAAACTCCTTAGATACTGACTTATGCCAGGTCAAAGGCCAGCAGCAATTGAGGTAACTCCCTTTGAAGCTGTGGTGTCTCCTCATTGTTTTGCTGTATTTACATTCTGGTTTTTAGAAAAACTCCATGCTGATGTAGCAGTATGCACATTAAATGTCGGTCAAGTAGTGGAGGAAACCAGAGAAAGGAATTTACATTAGAAAAAAACAGTTTTCCATCATAAAGCTGGAACATCTGCCATAACTAGAGGGACAAAGCAAGTCCAATGAAAAAGCAGGAACTTCTTCTGTGGCGGTTCTGGACCCAAGAGTTAATCATTGCACTTCCAAGAGTGGATGGGAAGTACCATCATTTCCAGTAATTTCCAAATTACTGTAATTCTGTATGCCTCAGGAGGAGGCAGGTTTTCATGCATTTCCTAACCTGGGCTGTACATTTCTGCTGGCAAGAGGCTGAGCAAGAGTGCTTCTTGGCATTGCAGGCTTGGGTCACAATGTCATCAGGGAAATACTGCTCAGACAATATTGTTACCAAATCATACACCCATTATGAAGTATTTTTTTTTTAATGAAGAATGAAGAAAACACAAAAATAGGCAAATCTTATCAAAGATCACTAGTGGCTTTAAAGCAAGTACATATGTATGTGTATACCTTCAAAATATATACACATATAAATCTCTGTGTATGCACCAAGTATATCTTGCATACCTGGAGGAGCTAGATAGCACTAGACAAATGCTAAACAAAGGCAGATAGTCTTTTTTTGGAGAAAGAGTGTCCAGTCATCTTCATGTGTGGAGAGAAACTGACCAACCCCCGAAGAAAAACAAGGAGTATTATCTGCCATGAGCTGCATCAGGTGTTCCAGCCTCTGCCATCCTCGCTGCCTACAGGGCTGGAGAGTGGAGCTGTGGCAGAATGGGTGTAACACTGCAGTGCTGCAGAGAGCCAGGGCAATGGGTTCAGGCATTCAAAACCCTCAGCAGGATCACAGAGCTCTCTCAACTCTCCCATTTAACTAGTTCAGAAGAAAAAAACAAAACGAAAAAGAAACAAAGAAACAAAAGAAACAAAACAAAAACACCGCAACCCCTCCATGGGTCAGTTAGTGCCAAAATTCTACCTTTCCCTGGATACATTAAGGAAATAAATTTCTACAAGGGGATTTAAATGAATTTCCTCCCTCAGCCTTCCTGATGGTGATTTGGCCCCACAAGTTTTTCCTAGAGATTATGTAGATGAGTGACTCGTAGATGAGTGGGAACTAGGGGAATCCTGGTTCCATGTTTAGCTGTTGACTCAGTATCAGACTGTAGAGGAGTCACTTGACCTTCATAAGACAGCACTCAGCCGAGGTAGACAATGGAAATAAAACCACAAAACACTGCTCTTTGCTGAAAACCTGGAAACCTGCTTTTCTGAGTGAAGAATAGCTGTAGAGTTCTGTTAAAGTGTGGTTCATCAGATGCATCAGACTGCTACCACACTAAATCCTGTATGAATTTAATATTTTAGGAGGGTCTCTCTTGTTCTGCGGTCACTAGATGTGGTCACTAGGGGGTTCATTTGTTTACAGTGAGGAAATTGTGCTAATTGCAAATTAAAATCTTCCTGCTCCTAACAGTACTATCTCACTTTCCTATTTGGGCATTTCAAGCACAAGGTGCATTTTTTGCTCATCTTCGTGATTACATGAAAATAAGAAAAAAGAAAAAAATAACCACTACAACTAAGTTGTTCACATTATAATGGCTGCCATAATTGCATTTAAATGCGATACACTTTTGCTGATTAGTTTGCATGCGAGTGAAACAAGAGGGTAAATAAACATTTAACAAGGGCTTTATTTTGCTCTGCCGTAATTGGTGTTCATCGGAACTATTGTGGTGGAGGTATACAGCAGCTAAATTGCTTTTCTTTTTATTGAAAAAACCATAGGGAAATGTAATTTATTTCTGTACAAGACCCTCTAAAGATAGCAAAGTCTGAGAGTTTCCATCAAGAGTCAAGTGGATTCAAACACATTTTGGCATTCCAGCAGCCCCCTCCCACATTTAAGCTGCTATTCCCATGCGCCTGTTACTAAATATAGCTGCAGCTCTTCAGATTGACAGGAGAGTTCCTGATCCAGGCTCCTGGGCTTTGCTCCATGCACTCCTAATATGGTAGAGCACTGCAGCCAAGCGAATGCTCAGGAAGGACTCAAGAGGGTAAACTGGGACCACAGGATCATCCCTCCCCATGCCATGGGAAACTGAGCAGGAGCAGGCACAGAGAAGCTGTGACTTAACCTTTTGGTGTCTTGGCTCCAGATCAGCTGTCAGCGAAGCCGGCTGACTTCTCACGAAAGGGCATGGCTGTGCAGTAACGAGTGACGCCAACCTCCAGTTGACACCAGCACTGAGAATTCCCACTTGGCCCCTCCATCTCTCACAGCAGCCAACCAGGTTACAGAAACATCTGGCTAGGGCAGGAAGGGACAAAATGCAGACGATGTTCGTTGTGAATAGGTTTTAGGCTCATAAATGGACATGTAAAGCAACACGAGACTAATTTTAGTCACCCTTCCCACCCTAGTTTTATGATCGAGATAAAGCTCACATGCAGTGCTGGCACGTGAGCCATCTCTGAAGGGCACTGTGCTGTGGAGGCCATGGAGACAGAGCCCGAGAGACTATAACAGAGAGCAATAGTTAATTTCATCTACAACTATTTGCCAATGTTTGTATTACTGTCGCTGTTGAGCGCTAGCCGAGTGCAAGAACCAGACTGGATCGGGTGAGGCGGAATTCTGATTTTATTATTTAATTCTAAAACTTATATAGACTTTTAAAAGTTTCTCCGGATTGGGTCAATTCAAAACCTCCCCCTAGGCCCATAGGCCAGGTAGAACTGTCCATCTTTCCAGAGACAGTTTCAATAACATCCAAACCTTATCTTTATTTATAGAACATAGGGAGAAGAAGAGAAAAATTCCCATGGGAAAGAATCTGTGCTACCACATATTACTAATTTAAAAACCTTTCCTGCATGATTGTATGAGTTTTGCAGGAGTCCCTGAAAACACAGGTCCTGAAAATCAACCAGCAGAGCTACATGGAAGACATTTGCCTCCTTGCAGAATGCCAGCAGGTTTGCATGAAAAGAAGTGACAAATATGGCACAGGCCTTTTTCTGTCCCTCAACCTCACAATGATTATTTTTGCTCCGAAGTCTCAAGCATCTCTCTTATTAAACATCTCTGCTCATTTCACCATCATTCTGTAAACACCAGGATGCTCTGAGAATACACCATTTAGGACTTAGAGCTGCAGACTGAGGTTTTCCAAACCATGAAAGCACCCTCTGGGCATGCAACAGAAGTGTTCATTTAGACACCTCCAGCTCTTTGGAGGTTTATAAGGAAATATACATTATAAATCAGTACTGCACAAAGGCCAGATGAAACAGAATTCATTATGGAAAAGGCATGGTGAAGGAAACTTTAATGCAGCAACAAAGTGTAACCAGTGTAACCAGTACAAAAGTGGGGGGGAGAAGAAGGAAAAACTTCTTTGGCACAAAAGGTACTGTTTAGAAATGTATAATCCATAGTACATTGCAGCCATTTTTAAATGGTCGTGAAAACCACTCCTTGCATTTTACTGCTGGGAGGGAGAGGAAACAATGCACAGAAAATCAAATTAATTTATTACGATTGCAAGGAAGGAGACAAACATCACAAATTCTAAAATCTTAGCGTAAAGGACATGTCTTGCAGGGTCTAATGCTCAGGGAAGCTTTTACATATTGAAAACATTCCTTTGTGGCCGCTGTGGGTGGATAAGCTCCTGTAACCCTGGTAGGTAAAGGCAGATGGAAAATCCCTGCAGGAACTTCTTGCAATATGTTAAAGCTCCACTGAAGCTTATAGGAGAGTTTTCATTTCTTTTTTTTTTTTTTTTCTGTGTTTCATTTCCACTATCAGTGATGCATGAAGGAAGCTAAAACTGAAAATAAATAGAGGTTCCTGTCGCTCAGGTTCCCTCAGCACTGAAAGTGACAACTACATATTATTTACAGTCAGAACAAGCCAGTAGCTACTGTGTGTTTCTAGCACTATAAATTGAATAAATAGATTGTCCTACACCACCTTGTTAAGCCTCAATGCAGCAAACTCCTCCTTATACATTGGTCTAACCTACCCACTAGTGTTCATCAAAAATAAATCAGAAGTGTGATCTAAAACACCTGTCTTCATAAGGTAAACAGTAGTGGGCCACCAGAAAAAAAGTACAGATTGGAGGTATTCCTCTGAAACAAAATACTCTACAGTGGCTCTTGAAAATGCTCATTGAGGGAAGACAATAATCTCATCTTCTTCGATATACTTTGGGTATGCATTTAGGCAATTCAGAGCTAGAGAGTATGAACATCCCCTCACACTGGACGTGTTTGTTAATCACCATCTCAGCTGACTTGTGCTGTACATCATTAATCTTTTGATTCAAGTGCCTATTTACTCAGGAAAACCTTAATTCTGTATATCTATCAAAACTGTACATATAATACATATGGTTTTTTCATCTAAAAAACCAGTTTGTTGGTTTTTGAATGTTTATCTTCTTCAGATAAGATCTCCACAAACACAAAAATCAATTCAACCTCTTTTGGAAAGTTTAAGCAGAAACTCTGAGTTTCCAAGCATTTCTTTTGATTCTTTCTTCCCCAAAACAAAAGTTAGGCAATTATATTTAAAAAAAAAAAAGGGGGGGTGGGAGGGAGGGCAGGGGCAAAAAATACTCAAACCTAAATAAACAAAAATGAGAAAATAAGGTGGTGGTGCCAAATCCAAGCTTTCTGCAGAAAAGTAGAGAGTCTGATAAGATTGTTTCCATGTCCAAGACTTAGGTTGGTAAGCACTTCAAATTGTTACTGGGAGCTGCACAAATGCCGTAACAAAGTTGATGAGGTAGACTAGGTAGAGCACATTCCAGAAGCAGCTAGGAATAAATGAGGTATTGCTGATGCCCTCATCATGGCCAAGCAGCCCCTAGATTCTCTCCTAGAGGAAGCCTCACCAGACTTGTCACAGGCAGCTGCCAGGGCAGCACCTGGCAACACTCTAATCTGAAAATGAGACCAAGAAAAATCAGGGTCCTCCTGTTGCTTGAGGTGTTGTGTAGGAAGATACTGCCTGGAAAGTTCATTAGCTGGGAATCCAAAAGCCAGCACATTCTGGGAGATACTAAAAAATGGTCAAACTCATTGGCAAAGGTGGTCACATCTGGGCTGTGACAGTGCAGTCACAACTTGCAGCTGCATCTTGGGTTGCTCGTCTTGCCCATCTCCTCACACCTTGCACCTCACACCTCCTCTTGGCAGGTTGTCTGCCAGCTGACTCTCATCCAGACATCTGTCTTGGCCAGGTTCAGGGAAAAAAGGGAAATTATACCATCTGGATCTGCTTAAAAAAAGTCACGGAGCAGAATGTCACCAGCACACTGATGGCACAGCAGCCAAACCACAGCTGCCATGTGAGCACTCAGCAGGAGCTGTGACAGAGCGGGTCTGGCGGGACGCACCTCTAAGTTTACTGACAAGGGAAAAACTGAGCTAATGATCAATTCTTGCTAGATCCTGTAAGTAGAGGAACTGTGACTCTCTGATCAGCTTCATTCGAAGTTGTGGGCAGATGAAGCAAAGTTAGCAATGACATTTTGACTTAATCTATCATTTGTAGCAAGAAGGCCTGCTCAGAGAGCAGTAACACCTCTAAGTACTTAATGTGATTGGGAGAGGACAGAAGCAGCAGCTGTGCCCTGAGCAGTGCTCTGGTTTCACAGCCTCTCTCAAGCAGGATGCCTTGTGCTGAGGCAAGACAGCAATTAGAGACTGATCAAGACATTTAAGGCGAGGTCAAGATGGGGGTTATCTCTTTCTCCTTAATGTACTCACCTAGAGCCCCCAGTTCCCCTCACACATCCATATCCAACATAAAGCAGATCTTGGCACCAGCGTAGGCAGAGAAGCACACAGCTTGGCACAACCTAAGCATCTGATGTTTTACCCACCTTCCCAAGCTCTTGAGCCTGCTATATCAAGGTTGAGTTGGGAAGCTCTCCACGAGGCCATTGCAAGAAAGACGAGCACTAGTGAAACTGATGAATATTTTGACCTTTTAATTCCATTTCATCTCTACATCTGAGACATAAAAGGCATCCTGCAGAGAAGTCCGTGGTGGAGAGAAGAATTGAATACACAAACTCCCACATTTGTGCATTTGGATGTACTGGCTGGCTTTTTCCACACCAGAGACATGCTGTCCTTGAAAATTACGGTGATTCATCTCAATTCAATCTACACTTAGACATTTTAAACCCACTCATTTGCCCTGCATCATACAGACACTTCCAATCACATTATTATTCTTCAAAACATAGAGTGCTCCTTGGTTCTTACTGGCCTCCTGTCTTACCTCCTAGAAATTTTATGTTCTTTAGTATTAGGTGAACAGTGTATTTGGTCCATTTCTCTTTTAAATCCGGAACCTTCAATTACAGCAATATAATATAAATAAAAAAAAGATTTGTATGGACTTTCTTACAATGACACGGAAAGCATGCCTTGGTCAGTGTTGGATGTAAGAAAGGGTCCTGCCACATGGATGTGGAGCTTGGCAGATTACTTTTATACATCAGAGACTTACAGAGAGTGTAAGGGCAAATGAGCCACATTAGCTATAAAGCCATCTGTGGTTCCAGACAAGAAGGATTTGACAATTATCAACCTGTATAATCTCTCAGGGATATATATTTAGGATGCCTTAATCCCTCAGTTATTCTGAGTCTGGAAGATTTTCAATTTTTTTTTTTAAATGCTTCTTCTACCCCTCCATATGACCTGAGACGTCTTACAACCATGAACAAGCATATCAATACTGGGATAAAATTCCTCAATCTATCTATGAGGCAGGATACTATGATCCTCATCCTCTCGGCTCTGTGTTCTCTGGAGGACCATGGAGCACAAAGAAGGCCAAGGAACTTGCCCAAGGTGGTGGCCAAGCTCTTTCTGTGGCAGCCCTTGCAGGACACTCCCCCTCAGGGCACAAGGCACATCTGGACATGCATGATGAGACCCCTCACCAGTGCTGGCAATGTGGTGGAGAGGGATGGGTGCTTGGAGGGTCACTGGAACGGTGGCAGTAAGGCCCTCCAGTAAGAGACAGGCTTTGCTGCTCTCACAATGAAAATGTTTCATATTAGGCAGAGATGACATCTTATTCTCTCTACAGCTGCCTCCCAAGATTTGCCTTCCTGAAATATAAAGGTTAAGCATACTTTTTAACAAAGAGGACAATTACACCAACTAAAGGAAATGCACATGCTGCCAGATGGCTCAAACATTGTGCAAAGAAAGAGCAAAGGTTATCAATGCATTATTTATAATCTGCAAACTAATGAGAGGTTGCTCAGTCCAGCCAGTGAAAGGCATGGAGAAATCCAGTTAGAGTCTTGAAAAGATGAGTTCAGGTGGAGATTCATGAAGCAGCAAGAAAAGAGAAAGGAAATAGTATGGTGGCTAAGGAAGCTTTAAGGCTGCAGGTTTAGTTATGTGATGGCTGAGAGAGGAAAGGAAGTGCTTTAACCAGTTCTCAGCACTGTTCCAACAGAGGTTTTACTTCCTTTCCCCAAACTATTTGGACCAAATGAACTTTCTATTAACTACAACATCTCTTGCTCCTTCCACTCTCAGATCCCTGAAGTTCATTGACAGCCATGAATGTCACTTTGATTATACCTCCATTTCTGAGTAATGCCTACCCTTGAATATGTGTGTTCCAGTGAGTTTAGCTACTCCACCATGTCTCTGCCCTCCCTGTAGTATCTGGTTTCACATCCTGCACAAGCAGGTCAGGTTCCTCTGTTTTGTTTCCAAGGTGCCCGGTGTTTATGTGTGCAAACATTTCCGTTGGTTCTTTGTGATCACCACTGAACTTGGGCAACAAAAACTCAGCTGACATGGAAAACTGTTAATTTAGTTTACAAGTATGAGATGTGATTGATGAGGATAGATAATCCTGCAAGAAAAAAAAAGGTGCCAGTTTGTCTTGTTACCATCTTAGGGATAAGGAGTTTCCTACACTTACAGCTGGCGGCTGGCAGTCTCGCTTCTGGAATTCACAAATGTAGAGAAATCCAATGTATTTACTGCAAGGCTCAGCTGGGGGAGGCTGGGCTAACAAGCACAAAACCTTATATCTGATTACTCCAATTTCAGGCTTCAGGGCCATGAATGGAGTAGTTTGGGGAGTTGTATTTAAAGTACACATATGAGGAACTGACCTGTGAGTGCATGTCTGTGGTCAGTGCTTCACTCTGTTACAACTTCCAGACATTTCAGAGGTTGAAGTCTGCCAATTTATCCTTAGCTAAACAGAAATGGCAGCCTAAGCAGGTCCATTCTGGTCTGTCTTTATAGATAGCAACAAAATGAAACCTTTCTCTCTTTCGTATTCTATCAGTAGTAAAACTCTGCAATCATAAGGCTATTTTTTATGCATGTGCTCATTTTACAGCTGTATGCATTTTTTATGAGAGGACTCAGGGACACCTACACATTGATCCAGGGCAGGGAAAGCATGGCACCAAGCAGTGCATGTTTTCTTTCCTATGCCTGCCAACAGGCTTCATTTTTGTAATAGAAAAACCAGCCATGGAGACCAGGAAGCAACAACCTGACCTGCTCAGACTTTCACCCTCTGGACTCCAGCCCAAACTGTAAGACATTCACTACTCAGCTGGGGCAGGTCTCCTTCCCCCACAGCCACAGTGCCATCCATTCAAAGCCTTCCTGGTGGTGGAGCCTATCACAGCAGCTGGCTGGACAAGGCACCTTCCACACTGGAGTGACTTACAATGTTATTTTGTGACAAAACGCAGCAGATCAGTTTTGTCTCTCTCATGGATTTTGAAGCAAAACCATGTCTTTGACTGTCTTCAAATAGACCCTACTTTTTTCTTAAAAGGAGTGCAGAACTGTATGCTTTTTGCTCTAAGAACTCCTTTCTGCATTCCTGTGGTTAGAGAAAATACAGGTAGCATCTGTTATGTATGACTGATATGATGCACTGTTATTTGTATAAGGAGCTGAGGCTCAGGGCATTTACTGTTGATACTGTTGCTATCCTTAAACTGTTTGTTTAAGGATAGCAAAGGTGGTCTAAAATTGTTCCCCTTTTGTAATCAATCCAGTCACCTTTGACATAAAAAATTATAACAGGAGCTTGCTGAAAAAGTTTGGATTTGCGTACATGCATTATTTAAATCCAATCCCAGTGTAAACCCATCATCTTGGTATGTTGCACAGGAACTTAGAGACTTAACCAGTTTGCCTCAGACCCATAAGCAAACAGTTCCTCCCTCTGAGCAGGTTTAATATGTTCTTTACAACCAAGATATCAAAGGATTCCTCCAGCGAAGCCCACCTGGGCTGGCCCTGGCAGGGGAGCAAGGATGCTCTTCCTGGCCGAGAGGCTGGAAAGGCAGCCCAGCACTGGGAGCTCCCCAAATGGCTCTCTGATTTCCTCTGAAAAGCTAAGGGCTGTTCTTCAAATCCGGGATCAAACACATGCAAAGCCTTAAGCAAACAGCACTCGAAGGGCAGTTAGGTACACAGCTGAGGGCTGGCTCGGAGAGAGGGCAAGGACAAGCTGGCCGGGTCTCAGCCGCCGCCCGGCACTGTGAACCCGGGTGACTCCACTCCCTCTTGGCACAGGCAAGCGCCCAGGAAACCAGCACCACACCGTGCTCCTGCTGGGCTGTTGGAGAAGCAAAGAAACCACTGTCCTTGGCAGTGCTGGGAAAACCTAGAAATGTGCACCCTGGGGACTCATACCTGACAACAACAAAAACCCTCCTGTCATCTGTAGAGTATTGCTGCATTGCACTGGTAATAGTGCTGCAGAGGAAAGAAAAGTGTTGGAAGAGGAAAAAAGCAGTGGCCGGAAAGATCTTTCTAAGAAAGAAAGACAAGGACAAATGTTTTTCTTACTTATGGCAAGCTTTTTTGTGTGAAATTTAATTTTCAAACTTTTTAAAGTCCCCTCCAAAAGTAAACCTTATCATAGCTGTTGATATATAAAAAATGATAAATATATAAAATTTTGACTTATGCTCCCAGACCTATACGACTTTCATGACCATCACAACTAACTTTTACTTCAGAAGGAGAGTAAATAATACAACTAACATTTATTAGGGTGAGCTTGAAAATTACTTTAATAAAAATGACTTTAAGATAAGCTTAAGGCATTGGTGTAAATACCAGTGATGCAACTAAATGAAAAATAAAGCAGTCTGGGACTTTTGCTTATATGATTATTCTCCCTGAAAAGAACTTGTATGAATACAGAGCTCTTCTATACCAAGATACAGATATGATATTTATCAGATGCAACAATCATTTCTTCTTACCATAAGAAAAATCCCAAGACAACTAAGGCTCTAAGAACATTATTTTTAACCTGAGTTTTAACAGACAAATTAGTGTAAGTACATGGCAGGCAGAACAACAACAAAAAAAAAGAGTAATTAGATGAAGATTGTCTCAGGAAGTGACAGGCAGAGTAGAAAAACTGTAGTGCAAGAGGCAGCTTCTAGATAGCAAAAGGTCAAACTTAAATTAAAACCTAGTTAAACATAAACCAGAGTCCAGGATCAAGTAACAATAGAAAAAGGAGAGTATTGGTCTAGAAGGTTTTAACTATATTTTAGCCAGGCCAAGATGATGTGAAGGTGAAAATGCAATGACTCATTGAGGAGATGGATAACTGTGATAACTGTGGATATGAGATAGTATAAAACCAGGAATAGCCAATGAAGGATAACAATATTCAAATATCCTTGAGAGTGTCACACAACTAGCTGGAACACACATGTCACACCTTAGGCCAGGACATCTGATGGGTCCCCACCAACCACTCAGTCCCCAGGCTCCTCAAGCCAGTGAGTCATACAGGTCTTTGGGGAAGGAGGATATAGACTCACATGTACAAAAAGGATTCCTCTGTGAGTAAAATTCTCTTCCAGACTTCATAAGCAGCACTTAAGCTGCTGTTAGAAATTGCTGAGACCCCAGAAAAGTGAGGACATAGACACAGTGCTTTGAAACAGTCCTTTTTCTTGGACCAGTCCTTAACTTCTTGGACACGTGGTTTCCCTAAAAAATGCAGGGAAATAATTTTTTCTCTCTTTTGCAGGGTTGTCCTTTCAACAAACTGTTTAGTTGAAGATTTCTGGTACAGCAGCATGTATTGAAGACACATACACACACAAAAACACACCAGCACTTTAAACCCAAACTTTTAAGTTTTGGGTTTTCTTCTGATAGCAACAGCCCTGAAGAAAACAGTGCTTTGTTTGGTAAGTAGCAAATACTAGCACAAGGGTAGAGAGCTCTAGGCAAAAACACGCAAACAATCCCATTTTTGAATATTGTTAATAGGACAATTTGAACACGCGGCAATTTTGAAGTATGATTTTTCTCTTTGTGAGAATGAACTCTAACACATAGAGTCTTGTGCAGATAGTCCCTGAAATTTCACATCAAGGTAAAGGGAAAACCTTGAGGAGAAGCTTCTGAACACCTGCAGAAAGCCTAAGGACATACAGTCACTCAGAGACAGGCTCCTCCTACCTGGCTCCCTCCATGCACCAAGCATTGCCAGCAGTGCCAACCTATTTTACTTACAGGGCTGTACATGGCAATTAAAATGATCTCTCCTTGCACATGGTCTGGAAACCTGCTTGCCCTGCAGACTTGTTATGCACACAGCCATCTTTTCCCAGTGCCTCTCCACAACCCCCCGCTAGAATAGGGCAGATAAATTTGGTGCATCAAGAAGGGGTCACTGAGCAGGGAGGCGAAGGGATGTTCCTGTGAACAGTGACACAGCTGGCACTGTGGAGAGCCCATAAAGCAAAAGTCAGGTCACCCACAGTGCTCAGGGCTTGGATTCTCATCACTTTGGTTTTTAAATCTCAGGGCAAAAATTGTGACTCCTGTCCCTTGCTAGTGGATACATTACACTGGAATATGGCATTCTGTCTTCCTGCTTCTTTGCATCATGCTGCCATTCTCTGGGTGGAAAGAAAACATAGTCCTCTTTACCACGAACAAAGCAGATTTAAAACTATTTAAAAGGAAATCACAATTATAAAACAAGAAAGAACTGATCTGTTCCTCTATACAGCTTGGGTTAATATGACTGAAAGGAGATGTGGACACAGGTCTGGGAATCTTTTTAGCAGAAATACTTTCTAGGATGTCAAAACAGAATAGCCAAAAATGTCAACTGTTTGGTGGTTTTTGTTTTGCTTGTTTTGTTTTTTCCAAAGCGCTCCACTTACAATGAAAATGGTTTGAAAGAAAATCTGCAATTTCACCACTCAGCCTTTCAATTCTTGTCAGCTTTCTCATATACAACACGACTACTTTTTGTTGTTCATGTTCAGTAATTTTGGCTAATAATGGTAGGCTCTAAAGCAAAGCAAGCTCATGCCAAGCTACCTGCAGGCAGCACAATCATGTCTTCAGTGATCTCTACCTTGACATGGATTTTTAGGCTTAAGTACTCACTTCAGCATTTATTTTGCTCAGCCTTTAGCAAGGTGCAGTTTTTAGCTGGTGTAGTGCTTACTTTCCAAGGCACACAGTTGTAAAAGCCTGAGTATGACTGAGCTGGTAGTTTGTGCTCCCTAGAAACTGAACATCTCTTTTTGTGGCAGCATGCAAGTCACTTCAGTAATATTCAAGGCAGCAAAAAAATCAGCAGGAAATTGATGCTCGTGTTCCTCTTATCATTGATCCTCAGCATCCAAACTGGCCCCCCACTCATTTCTTTTAACCACTATTTCTACTTTGTTGCAGGCTAGTGCATTTGAGGACTGCTCATCACGGCCCACATATGTCCCTCCTTTCCTTCTCCTGTCTCCACAGTCTACTGGTAATCCTGATGGCCTGTATTGGGAATGGTGATGCCCCTTTCACAAATCCATTTTCCCCTTCCCTTTGTTCTCTCTGGTGCCCCTCTGAAGGATGTTGTACTCACAACTGACAGGACTGGGAGGTGTTTAGACACATTATCTTTCACAGAATCATTGACTCATAGAATGGCTTGGGTTGGAAGTCTCCTTAAAGATTATTTAGTTACAGTTTCCCTGTCACAGAAACCCATGGAGGGGTTTCCTCCAGCAACATTCCAAAAAGAAAGGCTGCAGAAATAGGAATCATTCCCATTTCCTCCTCTCAGACTTTCCTGCATAGAACCATCATGAAAGAATAGAGAACAAGTCACTAGCACTTGCATGCATTGCACTGGTATAGCTTGGTTGGTGGCTGGCTTACATGCTAGTATCTGCACTTCACTGAGTTCACGTGGATTCAGTAATTAATGGCAAACTTCAAGTTAAGATTATAAATGCAAGATGAGACACCAGTCATCCTTTTAATGGGCAACAAATCATACAATATTCCTTTTTTGTCCCTTTATCCCTTAACACAAGATTAGTAGTAAAACAACACTCAGAAAGGCATTTAATTGGGTGGCTTTATTTTAGAGCTCACAGGAGATGAACAACCACTAAACAAAAAGTTTGTGTCACTGTTCAGTGACAGCTGTCAGAAAGGAGGGGAAAACCCTTGAGACTCTTCCCCTACAAGTTGCTATTTGTAGCCCACTCTCTGTATGGTCTGGCAAGCCTGTGATTAAATGTTGTGAAAGACAGGCAGTGCTAAGCAACAAAGAGGACAACAGATAGAGAGCCAGCCCCCAGGTTGGAACAGACTTTGAGCTGTGAACTCAACATTTCCAGCTTTCGAGGAGCTTTGAATTTTCTCACACAAAGATTAGTAACCAAGCATGCTTCTTAAAATGGCTTTAAGCTAGCAAGGCTGAATCATGAAGGTCTTTGATGCCTAAACAGAGCTTTCCTTCCCATCCACAGCTGTGCATGCAAAAGATGATAAATTAAATTAGCTATTGTTTCTCCATCCATTTGCCCTGACTAAGAGTATGATTTTGAAAAAAAAAACCCAAACCAAAACAACTCTGGAATTTAACAATTAAATAAAACCAGCCCCATTTTAATATTTGTATACATAAACTGAAGAGAAGAATTCCCTTCCATTTGTGCATTGTTCCCTCCCAACTCCCATAACAATTAATGAATATACAGCAACTAGCTGAATGATCTGTTGTCCAAGATTTTGGATTTTTGGCTTAGTGCTGATATACTTGGCACCAACTGCGCTAATTTAGAAGTTATTTGGATCTTCTAGCTTGCCATTATTCCATTATTTTTTAAAGTGAAATCCCAAAAAATTATTAATGCTCCAAGGAGAGGCTCAGTTGCAAACAGTGAGACTGTCTCATTCTGAAGAGAATAGCTCACAATGCCATTGCCAAGAAAAAACATGCAGATTGAAACTGGATGGTTCATTCCTTCTTGCCAGATTCCTGGGCTACCACTGGAAAGTACAAGGAAGGAAGCATCAGCTTTGCTATTTCAACTAAGTAGCCCCTGAGTCCCAGCAAATTACTACTACAAGTCAAAGGGCTCTGCTGGGAGACAGAAGTAGAGCAAGAAAATCACAATGCAAAGGTTCCTTAGCGAGGACAAACAGCAAGGCAGCCAAAGGCTGCAGAAGACAGGTGCTGATGGGTTCAGTGTTCACCACTCCAGCAACAACCCTCTGCAGAAGAAGGGCTGCAAAGCAGATGAAGGCTCCTCTGAATTGTGAGAGGGTGGAGGACAGTCCCTTCCCCAGGGGGCTGGCCACAGAGCTACAATCCCCCACCCATCTCCAGGAGGATTTCACACCTCACACAAACCTTACAAGCATCTCCCAGGCCAGGTTTCTCTTGCTGGGATACAAGCAGTCCTTCACTTATGTTCTTGGCAGGAAGGCTTGCTTCATTAACAAGTGTTTAAAAAGAAGCAGCAGATGCTCTCCTCCTTCAGCACGTAACAACAGCAAATAGCATAATCAGGGGCTGATTACAAGACTGATTTCCACTCTCTAGTTTAAGACATGGAGCAGGCAATGGCATGTACTGCACAACATGTGTCATAGCTTGTGTGCTGATCATTCCATGCCATAAACTCCTGCAAGGCAAAGCTTTTTCAACAGCATTTCTCATTCCTGAAAGGCTGTGAGAGACAAAATAATGTCCTTATTTTGCCTGCAACAAAATCCGAGTTCTGAACACATAATCCACAGTCCACAGGCTGAGAAGATCAGAAAAGTAGGAGGACTAGTGAAATTTAAGGGATCCATTGTGAAAATGTCAGCAACCACACAGTCTGTTCCAATGGCAACAAGCTCAAACAGGGTATTTAAACACAGTGATTTAATCACCCAAATTATAACCCTCATTATGCTGTGTAAACTGTGTCACAAGTTAAACTATGGCAGGAGCAGAAAGGGTATCACAAAAGGAAGATAACCAAAGCTGTCCTTTAAACACTATTCTGAGTGAAGAAATGTAAAAGACAAGGAGCACTTTCAACGGGAAGTATCTGAGGTTGCTGAATAGAAATGGACAATGAAATAATAAACAAAATAAAACCTGGGCATAAGACATTTCTGGTACAATGAGTTAAACAGTAGCAAGGAGGCACAACATTTTTGAAGCTTGTCAAGCCAAACTGAACAGCCAGCTCATCCCTGGAGTGCCACCAGCATGCCCAGCACCACCTAGCAGAGGGACCTGCATGAAATGCATAGGATCTGCTGGAAGAAGCAGAAGTTCATTGCTTGCAACCTGGCAGAGAAGCTGAGGACTGTGGAAGCTGAAAGGTAAGCAAAAATAAATAAATGCTACTTAGAAAGAAAAGCTTTGAGGTTTTGTTATATTCTTAAACATACAGTGTTTCAATAGTTTGGGACCCATTCCACTGAACTTTAGCTTAATTTCACCTTCTACCACATCAAACTTTTTATCCTACCTCTCAAACTGCCTTGGGATACAATTCCTGTCTTGTCATCATATTTAAAGGTTACTGTCACTCCATCACCAGGAGGATCCTCAGTCACCTGAATCTCCACTTCTCCCATGAGTCCATGTTTGCCCTCTCTTCTTCTCCCCTGACCATCAGAAAAATCTCTTCCATCATTCATGAAAGCAACTTTCACTCACCCACCTCAAAGCGTACTTCCCCACAAACTACCCAGAATAAACAATCTGAGGAAGGACGGTCAAGCAGCAAAATGGTGCTTCCACTCAAACAGGAGGAAAAGAGCATTCATACTGCCCCTCTTCCTGTTTCCTTTTGTTTTGCACATCACATGTACTTGAAGACTGAGTCTATGACTTTCTACACATAACACTGCATGGCACCTCTGCCATGACTGGCTTAGGTAAGTGCCATTAAGTGAAAATACTAGTAGTAGTACATTTATGAAGAATTTATATTTTCTTTCACTAGAGTTTGTGAAAAACTTCAGAGTTTGGAATCACAAGAAACACTGCTATGTGCCAATGAGATGTGTGTATGCTCCTATACAAATACACAAAGACCCTCAATGTTTAGGCTTGCAGATCCTCTTATTAAAAATGAAGACCAGTTTTTAATAAAGATTTCTCATCAGAATTCACCAATATCACACATTGATTTTAATATTTATTTAGAACAACTGTGACCTTTCAGAGGCTCACTCAAGAGCTTATTGCATTTTTCTATCCAAAATGAAATTGCTTTAATTTTAAGGTTTTATTGTTGTTATAAAGATGAGGAATTGCAGGGTACAGTCAACTGTAATATGGCAGAATGCAATAAATGTGGTTTAGTGTAGAGGCTGACTGAAGTGACCCAGGATACACAGCAGTGAATGAAATCAGGCATTTTCAAATGGAAACAATAACTAGCAAAGGTCTTCCAGCAAGTGAAAGAACCAGGGAAGGTGCACTCTGAGTATTGAACTTGCCTCTATCACACTCCTAAAGCTCAGAAGGGAGAGGAAGGGCAAAGGCATCTGAGGTTCTGCTGTGGAAGCAGTATGGGAGGATGCATATGCCACCAGTTTGAGCAAGCTTTATGTACACCCTGGTATCAGCATGTCCCAGGTGGGTTTGTGTCAGCATTACCCGATTAGTGTACGCAGTGAGGTGTTTAATTCGATGTTTTTTAAAAATTCAATTTGATTTTCTCTTTCTTTCAACTGCAAGATCCTAGGAGATCTGAGACAGCCTGGCAGAAAGGCTGCCAGCTTTCTGTCTGTGTTTTTGGCAGAGGTTTGCTGACACATTTAAGCAAAACCTTTTCGTTTTCCGGCAACATTGCTGGGTGGCTCTAACAAACGTCCAGCTTCTTGCTTTCCTTGCTAATATCCAGTGATACACAAGTCTCTATGGAAATACAGAGGGAACATATACTCATTTGAGAGCAGAGACTGTGATTCTTTTTTCTGGATACTTTTAAAGGAATCTTTTCAGGAAAAAAGACTTTTGTGTCCCTGGAGAAGTCTTTGTCATTGTGGGGAGCAGGCTGGCCCTGAGCAATACCTTGACCTAACCTCTGGCTCATTCTGTCAGTGCAGCAGCTGGAGCCTCCTTCAGCCAGAGGGAAGAGTTTCACTCCAGGGCTGGAGAACTGCAAGCATATTTATTTACTGAATATTAATAATCTCCATGTGTTATGCAGCTTGACTATCTAATGTCAGTACTCACTCAGCACAGAAGGTAATAGCTTGAAGAGACCCATCCCTGACAAATCTAACAATCAAAAATTCACCTCCTCTTCCTTATTACAAACAAAATCCTGTATTTCAAAAACTCATCTGTCTGTCAGGATATTTACCACATTCTGTATTCATCGCAATGGCCACTGAGCAGTTACTTATTTGTCTGTTACAGCATTTGTCTGTAAAGTGGTAAAGAAATATCCATTTAATTTTGACCTTTAAAGAAAGGGGGAAATGCTTAAGTGGCAGACTGGATTGCAAAAAGGACAGAGAGCCTTCACCCTTTGGACTGCCATCTAAAATGAGTAGCTTGTGGAGGTCTTTAGCGAGCTCAATCAAATCTGCAGCAGACAGCAATCTGCAGTCTGGACTGCATCAGGCAGATCGTGATCGCTGTGAGAGGGTTGCAATCCATCTCTCCCTGGCTCCTTCCCGGGGACAGACTGCTCCAAACTGAGATGAGGCTATTTGGCTTAGCTGGGCTGCACTTCTACTGCGAGGGGCCTGAGTAGGTTCAATGAGAAGCTGGAAGGTGTCAGCCTCTGAAAAAAGTGCAAAGCTGGGGCTTCTGCACTTACTTTCCAGAGCTCAGCCTAGGGGTCAAGAAAGATCACAAAGAGAGCCTATGTGAAGGGACACAGCGAGAATTTATTGCCAGGATTGTTAATGCCTTCTTCCTTTTCAAAGCATGAGGCTTAATTTCCTCCTTATGCCTATGATATAATTTTTCAGTGTTCAGCACTCTGTGGGGACTGTTGATATATAAATAACTAATTAGATAAGGCTCCATTTATCCGAGAAAGCCACAGCCTTCCAAAGGCAGGTTCACATCAGAGCAGAGACTGCATGAGTTGTATAATGCACTCCTGGCTTCTAAAAGAAAGCCAGGCCAAGCCCTGTATCACTTTGTTGACTGAAGGCATACTTTTCCAAAAAAATCAAAGCTGAAGTTGGATTTGTGAGGTTTGAGCTTCAGAAGTGCAGCTGGATTTTCAACCTACCAACACCCTTGAAGTTAGCGTGTGTTCCAAGTATGCTGGGAGTCAGAGGAGTTATGTAGGAGCCAAGGTCTGGCAGCATGGCCAAGATGTCCAGAATGCTCTTCAGTGTTTCAGAGGTATGCAGGAAGCCTTAGCTAAAAATCCCAGCCAAGACATGGGCAACCATGGTGTTTTTCTTGCATTCCCTAATACATGAAGGATTTCAGTGAAAACAGTGCACAGACTTTCTTGTGTCCTTGTTGCCCTGAGAACTGCCCATCTCTGCTGGTGAATCACATATAGGGTTTGGCCTCTGTTTTGGACTCAGTTGTGTTTCAGACTCAGCCCTGGAACTTTAGGCACAGAGGGTGGGAAAATGGAGAGATGGGAAAGCATTAGCTAAAGTAAAGAATAACTCTGGCAGCTACCAAGCTAGATTTGCCATATATTTATCTGTCAGAGTAGGGATTTAAAAAAAAAAACAAACCAAAAATCTACAAAATCAGACTTGAGAAAGCCTGTCCCCAATTATATGTCCTCTCTCTTGCCAGAAAACATTAGTGAGTAACAGGAGAAAATTCCCTATGCTTAAAAAGGTATTGCTTACTGAAAAAAAAGTTTCTATGATCATTTTTGAGGATTGAAGGTTGACAAGGAAGCAGCAGAGTCTTTCTCAGATCTTTAAAGACAGGTCTATGATACAGGAATGGCTACAATCAAGGACAATTTCTGTCTCTGTCTCAGTCCTCAGCAATGAACACAAATCAAATGGCATCAGACTTAAACCATGTCTGCCCAGAGAGGTTTTTAAAAGGATCCAGAGGTGGGAGAGTATCTCCAGGCAAACTACAAAGATCACCTTTCATTCTGGTATGAGAAGTTTTGAGAAAGAAGGAACATACTTCTGTTTGCAGAAGGCCCAACAGCAGAGAGACATCCTGTGCCTACAGTACAAAAAAGCCTGTGCTGTCAGAGCTTGCCCTAAGCAGCTGCCCAGGATCAGGCCTTACGGGTAAGAGCTTTATAGATAAGCAGATGAAAATCTTTCTGCTGACTCTCACTTTATTTTGGTTAAGAAGGTTATCTCTGCTGGATATACTCTTTTCTGTATAGGCACTGAACATTTACTCAGCTATGCTATCCCCCCATGCCTAGTGTACTGCAGCAGCTCTTGGCACCCTGCCTTCTCAAATCCCTTGAATATTTTCTACACTTTTAAAAAAATTTACTTTATAATGCATGCTACCATAATAAGGATGTTTTCTGTTTTGTATCACTTATCATCAAGACAAAGAACAAGGAAGTTAAAGGCCAAAGAAATGCAAACCAACTCTGTCATAGCAAAATAAAAATAAATTGTGCCTAGAGCTGGACACAGCTGGACTGCAGACTCTGCACCGGAAGCTGTCACAGCAGAGTCTGTAGGGACTCCAGCTGGTTGAGGTGAAAATACTGCAATAAAGTCTGCACCAAGAAGGCAGGTCCACCCTACAATGATCTGCAAGATGAAGTGTGTGCAATAGTTAAAATGGGCCATGATCTGATGGTATGTTCTCCCTAACACTCCTCAGAAGAGCAGATGAGAATACCCATTATTTGCAGAAGGTGGGCTGGTGGGCAGACAGGTTTCACACCAGGACTATTGTGCTCCCTTCCCTGCACAGAGGTGTGTGATGGGATGGGGAGTGTACGGCCAACGTCGTGCTCGCTTAGGGCTAGCATTGGGCCTGATGCAAGAGACAGATGGGCTGGGAGAACGAGCCATGTCACTGAGCACCAGTTTGGCAGCAGTCACTGGAGCCTAGTGAGTGCAGAGAGACAGCCTCCACTGTTCACAGGAAGTGCTGCAATGACTGCCCTGGCAAAAGGTACCCCTCTCCTTAACGAGACATGAACCTTGGGGCAGACATCAGCAAAGCACCGGTGGCTGCTGGCAGGTATCCTTTAAGCCTTTCTGAAAAGAGCTCATTGGGCATGAAGGGGGTGGCGTTATCTGTCCTTTCAGCCCTTATCGTCTTCATTCAGTCTGCTAGAAAAGTTGACAAGCAGTTCAAATGACCTTGGCAGCTCTGTGACACAGGTGACATTATTGGACTGAGACCAACAGCTGACTTCAAATAGTCCAAGTAGCCCTACAGTTAAAGAACTTCCAACTCTACCAGTACAGACACAGCAGATGGAGCCTGGTGTCACACTGCATGGAAGTCTTACATCCAGCATGTTTGTCCAAACAGTGGACATGGGTTGCAACAAAAGAAATTCTCACTAGACATTAGGGGGAAAAAAATCACCACTAGGATGAAGAAACACTGGACTGGGTATCCAGAGGGGCTGTGGAGCCTCCATCCTTGAAGATATTCAAAACCCAACCAAACAAATGAGCAATGTGATCTAAGTTAAACGAGGTCTGAGCAGGGGACTGGCACAGACAATCGCCCAAGGTCCATCCAACATAAATGATTGTGTAATTTTGTCATTCTTCTATAATTTCTTGAAGACTCATGATAAAATTACCCAGGCTTAAAGTAGACAGCTTAGGGACATTGGGACTTTCCTACAGGAAAGCATCTCTTGAAAGTCACAGCATTGGAGAACACTTATCCAGTCCAAAGACAGTTACATGACGAGAAGGTCCTAGAAAGATATTTTCTCCTGGAATGTCAAAAGATTATGTCAGATAGAGTGAATTTTGGCACTTTTACATGGATCTTTTGCACGGACATGGCTGTTGTCAGAATTTATCCAGACAGGTTGCCCCCTTGTTGGTCTGTACAATGCAAGGGTAAATCAGAGCCTGCGAGATCCACCACGAGTGATGACAAACCAGCATGGCAAGTATTATAACAGTGCATACAAAATTATATACAGGACTCACAGAATTACAGTTACTAAATGCCCTGATTACAAAACACAGCATGAACAGCCCCTAGATGATGAAACCCATTCCAGCAGATTTGTGCCAGAAGGCTGACTGGGACCTTGATCTGAGCAGTTAAAAGCAAATCACAACAGTGTTTTATTGCTCTAACCACCCTCAAAAGATTCAGCTCAGTTGCTGAAATGATTGCAGTGCTCAAAGGGTGAAAGAATTTTCTTTTCTTCTGCAGTTAAAGAGTATAAAAACCAAAAGATGCTGTGTGCAATAGTCTCACTGCTACTGACATTGGATTCATGTTGTACTGGTCTACAGTGTATCCACCTAAAAGAAGGCCTAAGCTTGGTGAAAAACAACTTTGTCAGATATATTCTGGCATAAAAATTCTATACTTCTATACATTTCAGTAAATCAGAGAGGGTTATTGTTTTATTGGTGCTGGCTGTCTAATATTTTAAAGCACTTCTTATGCAAAAATGTAAAGGCAGGTTGCAAAAGTGTAGTTACATAGACTGTACAATAGTCATGGAAATACTTGTGCTTCATTTTACATATGATAGCAATGAGCAACTAGATATCAGAATGATAGAAAGATGTCCCAAAATTGCTTCTTGCCATTAGAGAATTACATTCCATATGATTTTTTTGTACTAGCCTTACCATCACAGTATCTTTAAAAAGTGGTTAACGTCTTACACAATGTTGCTTTCCCTTTTCTTATCCTCTCCTAAGTGAGGATTATGTTCACTGCCTACTGCTATGTCCTAACAATCATGACTTCTGCTGTTGTTTTACATCTTCTATTTACATTAGAGAAGCCAAAGTCCCTTGGAGTGACCTGCAACCAGGTCACCCAGTTGGGTTTGGAACAACTCAGGGAAGCTGAAGGGAAATGCTTGGGCTTGGAGGGGTGCAAGTGACGCAAGCGAAGCCTGTCCAAGGTCCCGTGCTGTCTGTCACCCTGGGGCAGTGAACACCATGATTCCAATGCTGGTGGCAGTACTAAAGAGACGAAGAAGTAGGTAAGACTAATTGGATGTTACACAGTTAAAGCTTCACATGAAGCACTTTCTTTCCACATTGAAAACAAACACATGCTGAGCATGGTATCTGTGGTGGAGTCTGATTTAACAGGTAAATGCTTACAAACATTTCAATAAAAGACACAAGAGTAATACCTTTTTTTACTCTGAAACACAGTCCAAACCCTAAACCTTAGGCATCATCTACTTTGCAGAATGACATACAAAGCCAAGTACATATCAAACCAGCCCTGGAGGGAAGAAAAATGCAACGAAATGATGCTCTTGGAGGGGAGGGGTGTGTGTGCATGCATGCCACACAAGCCAGTGTGCTAGCACTCTGCATGGCACTTCAAGAACCCAGTTTCTTCAAGGCACTCCAGGAAGACCATTCCAGATAAAATTTTGCACCACATTGCAATGTGGATTTTAATTGTAGCAACCTTCAGGAGCAGCAGAAAGTACTAAGAGAATCTGCAGTACAGTTAAAAATACTCAATATCTATTAGAGTACTTTATTAGCACCTCCCTTAAGGGAGTCTTCTGTTAAACATTTGAAATATAATGTATTGTCTTAGATAAATATGTAATACAAATAGGGAGTTATTAATGCATCATCAAAAATCTATTCCAGCAAGAGTGGTTACCTTATTAATTAGAAATAGCAATCCTGAAGATTCTGTTATTTATATGATTTTAATTTAGTTCCAATTCTAAACGAAAGTGTAATTATAGGTGCACCTAATTCACCCAGAGAATGAAAAGGCCCATTTAACAAAGGACATTCTACCTTCATTAAATGATTACAAAGGGAACTAGGAATTGATGATATTTTACTATATTGTTCCAAATCACAGGGGACTCGCATAAGATATGCTCCATAACATTTAAGGAAATCAATTCTGGAACCCCAGTAAATGAATCCATAAATTACACTTTAATATCTCAAAGTGCTGCCTTCCTCAGATGGAATTTGTCACTCCCAGGATCAATATGGAGAGTACAAGGTTAGACAAGCTTTATGGAGAGCAATTCATGAGATTGCATCATTATACATATCAGCGTGTCACGTTGCCAATGTATTCATATCTAAGTGAGCAGACATCCCATTCTTGGAGTGAAGTCTAGCTATAAACATTTGCTACAGGTTAATCCTGTTTTTCAGAGGAAATAATGGAAATTAATTTTTTTAGAGAAGTGACAAATGTGTGGAGAGAAGCCACACCCATAAAAATGATTGAAGCACTAAACACTGCAGATTGGCTGTTGTGGTCTCAGTGCAGAAAACCAAAAATAAACGCTCCTATTTAGCACCAACTTAGTGAACAAATATCTCTCTCTGGACAATTAGGCGAACAAAACTGCCCTCCAGTAATGTCCAGATAACATCAGCAAGTGAACAGCTTGTTTAAACCGCACAGTGGGAAAGGATTTGTGCCATCCCTTTGTTTTACTACCCCAAAAGCAAGAGCAGAGCACCGTGAGGGATTTATTTGTTGGGAGCATCAGGTTTGTGATAGGCGCTCTCGTACTGGGACTCTTGTGCTGGGACTGAAGTGCCTCACTTCAAAGGCATTCTGTGTGGGTAATGCTGAGTGGGACTCGTTGCCATCTCTGCAGTGACACCAAAAGTCAGACAGCTGAGAGCAAGGGAGACCTATATAGAAACAAAAGATTAATCCTATGCTGTGGCTAGGGAGTGCCAGTACATATCCATGTGTCCGGCCCTGAAAAGGAAGAGCAGCACTGTATTTTCCTCCTACAAGTAAAGGAGACAGTATCCATGTATGGAGAGGGAAAATGAGAAAAATCCTTGTTTTCTCTATTATAATTTTGTAGTGGAATTCTCCCCTTTAGCAAGAGCCATGGTCCAGCAGTAACCTGTGTCTGCTGGGAATCCTATGCTTGTATTGTAAGCATTTGGGGGTTTTTACTGTGGACTGGATACAAGCCCATGTCCTCCAGGATTCCCTGCACATGTGTTGGAGGGTCCTGATTGGAGGACACCAGCCTCCTACCGACAACAGGAGCACCTTTTTGCCTGCCATTTCTCACTCTAGAGGGTCTCACACTGAGGGAAGCCCATTTCCTCCTCCAACTCATGTTCCTGGCTTATTTCTGCTTGTTTTGGTTTGAGTTATTTACAAGGAATGGTTGAGTGCCTGCTTGCTTGAGGGCTCCCTGGCCAAGCTGAGGAGCAGGAGAGCGGTGTAGGTTGTGGTCAGTCTTATGGAAAGGAGCAGCTAAGGGGGACCTTGACCCCTGCCCCTGCCCCACACAATGCAGGATCCTGCCACCACCCTGTGCTCCACCAGGGCTGCACTAATCCTCATCCCTTGTTCTTCAAAGGGAGTGTGAATTAATGGGGTAGACAGCAACAGACACCACCGGGCATCACAGGAGATGGGCAAAAGCTGGCACTATGCTCCCTCATGGTATAAAGGCTGAGAGTTTCTATTCTTTGTCTGCACATACATCTGCAAAATTGTCAATCAATGCCAGGTTTGTTGCACAAAAAAGCCTTGAGAAAAGCTCACTGGTAGGTTCCCAGCAAGTGACTTTGTGTACACACACTGCTTCTCACACTCGGCTACTTGCTCAGGCAAGAAAACACGCTCCTCTTCATCAGCAGCTGACATCCCTTGCACAGACCTCAGCTGCTTCTTGCTTTCTGAAAAATGGTGCAGCAGCTTTCCCTCGTTCTTTATTTTCTAGGCTATATTGCCATGGAAGTGATGCTCACTTTACCTAGTGGATTAAATGGAGGGATCTTGAAGAATTCAGAGTAAAAACAGTGGCTTTGTTGCTCTCAGTGTAGAAGCAGCCTGGACACCAGCTTTCAGCCACAGGCTGGTCCTATCATGTGCTGCAGGCATTTATTTGTCATGTCACTGCTTCTCATCTGGCTCTGGCAATTGCATATAACTGACAGGAGAGGCAGGCTTTTTTGTCTTAAAGAGGAAAAAAGCCCTGCAGAGTCCCTTGTGGTTTTCCAGCCTCTTTTAATGCTACCTGCACCCCGCATGAATCCAGTAATAAGAGAGAGCATTAATACTGCGATCAGCACAATTCACCATAGTATTCTTCTATTTATTTTTGGAAACTGGTACATTACCCCATGCATATCCTTTTTCCCTAAATCACAGCAAAATCTCTGCACATAAGAGAGAGAATCACATTTTAACTTGTTATCAGATCAGAAAAGAGAAATGCCTCCTTGTGAAAAGGTGCAAGCACACAAGGGGAAGAAGAGAAAGCAGCAAACTCCCTGCCTTTGACAAAGTTAGCATACAAAAAAATGTAACATTTTAAGTGGTTTATTTTCTGATTCTCCTCCCCCATTTTGCTGAAAAGAGATTTTCTCTTAGTTACTCAGGTAATAATTGAAGTAGTTAAAGCATCTCTCCTTTTATTCTCACAGTTGCAGTCTACACGTGATTATAAAGGAAAATAAAGTATTTTGGGTTTTTTTCTGGGTCTGGATAGGAAGGAAACCTTTGATCTACGACAACATTAAAGTTTCCAGAAAAGAAACTTTCCCATATTTAGGGAGCACAAAACTTACAATGTGGAAAACATTTTATATGTCGCAGACAGCAGTTCTCAGACAATGAAACAATATGAATCCAGAATAGCACAAAACATGGGCTGCAGCGAAGCAGATTGGCCTGGAGAAGCTATTCTGGGGACTGTGAAGTATGCACACTCAAACTTGGGGGCAGGCAAGACCTCTGAAAGTCAGCCCCTGGGTGACTAAATTTGGATACACAAAATTAGAGACCATTTTTGAAAATATAAGATTGGGTGGAAAAATTTGTACTGCACATAAGCAACATGCCATTTTCACAGGCTTATAACAACTTATTCCTAAGCCAGTGTTTGTTCAAATACCAAGTTTGGTCTGGATGAAATTACTTGACTAGTCAGAGTTCACAAACTAAGGCAAACATAAAACCCAAACACAAACAGTTGCAGAATTATAGCCTGGTATATAGAAAAATAGTCACCTTGTGCTAGGCAAGCTCAAAAAGAGCTTCACCAAGAAATGCTTTTAAAAGCAGTTCCAGAGAAACGGGCATTAAATTTGCTTAGTTGAAGCACCACTGTTTTTCCTTCAGGAACTCTGAGCTGCGTGGGGTATGATGGCTCTCCTCCTCCTGGAAAACCAGCCTCTGAGATGCAGCTGCAGAATGGCACCAGGTGATGCAGGGTGACTTAGCCCAGGCAGCAGGGAATGGTTTTAGCCACCTCGTGGGTTAGTCCCTGGCACCTGTGGGAGCCAGAACAATGTCCCATATTGGCACTTCTGTCCTTCCCTCACAGACAGACGTGTCCTGGCTCGGACACATGAAATATTCTGGGGACATGAATTGGCTCCTAACTGTGGGCAAGTGGCTGAGCTGATTACTAAGAAGACATTCTTCTGCTGTGATTATATGATACATACATTGTGCAACAGTATGGACCTGTGACAACTCACTCTCCTTTGCTGTTATCCAGCACCTCTCTGGCACTGTTATCCAGCACCAGTTTCAGTTATTGACACTTCCTTAATAATGCTTCCTTTTTTAAATTTCCTGTGTCTCTCTTACTTTGGTTCCAGGTAGTAGGAACAATGTTGTATTATCCATTTACATTTAATTTGCCTGTATTTCCCCCCCTGCATAGTTCATACAAAAACAATCTGTCAATTTCTCCCTCAGAGAGTTAACACTCAGGCTGTCTTCAATTTCTTTTGACCCCTACTATAAAATTCATTTTGATGAATTATTTATCTCTGGAGCTCCCCAAAGAATTATCATTTGTATCTTCTATAGTTTCTGTCTGTCACTGGCTGTTACCGAATTACCTCAGCTGGACAGCAGCTGTCAGTAACCAAACCATGTTCCTCCTGCACCTTGGCTTTTTGCATGACCCAACATACACAAACCAGCCAGTTCCTAGAGCAGGTTGCTTTATGAGCCTGGCCCTTGCCCATTTTGAAGGCTAAAGTCAAGCTGATTTTTTTTTTCCTAATAACCTTGGTATGAAAGGCAGCAAAAAAGAAAAAAAATAGATATTGTTATTAAGTGGATGCCAAAACCAAAATCTATTCTAGCCTTGGACCAGAATTTTTTTGCATCTGGCTATGCTCATTGTCGAATAGAAACACCTTTATTCTCCTAACTGATTTAATCTAAACAGTATATTGGGGAAGCAAACGTACCTGCAAGCTCCCTAAGCCCTCCTTGAAAAATAAAGCAAACCCTTGGGTGTGAATATTGACTTATTCAGCAGTGGGCCTTGTTTGTCATCTCCTCTGTCATTCATCCAAAGCCAGACGATAATATTGTCACGTTTTCCAGTCACCACACAAAGTGAATTATTTTGGGCTTAAGGTCCGTATTGTGAGATCTCATAGCAATTAAAAGCTTTACAGAAGCCCTTTGAACATGATTTCTAATCCACCCTGGCAATAAAACATGTTTATGTGTACTAAGATAAACAGACAACAAAATCTTAATTTTGCTGTCTAGTCAGATAAAACCTCTCTGTACAGAAAATCCAAATGTAGATATGCTTCATTTGTTTAACTGATTTTTTTCCAGCAAATTTTCTGTGTGTCTGAAAATGAAAGCTCTATGCAAAATTTTTGCACTGTTTTTAGTTTCATGTTTAAATGGACTTGCTCTGACTTCTTCCACTTTTAATCTGTTTTCTTTTTCCACTTTTAATCTGTTTTCTTCTCTCTCCAGGTTCCTGGAGAAGAAAAAAAAAAAAAGGCAGCAAGTACTGAAAAGGAATGAAAAAAATTGTAAAGTGCAGTAATAAAACCAAAAGAAAACCTAAGATTTAAAAATTCCTGCTTTTGATAATATTTCAAAATAAATATTCAAAATGTGCTTGAAAAATGGGGTTTTTTCCAACTTTAATTCAGTCATCCATAATACTGTCTCATGCTTCCATTCACTGCATTCTCTTAGCTTGTCCAGGAAGCTTTGTATTGAATTAAAGACCAGAAACAATCCCAGGCAGAAGCCTTGCTTTGCAAGAAAACTCCATTCTTAGCTCACTGTTAAACACTATAAAAAGGACAGGCAGTGAACACCTACACTGAGGCTTCCTCCCTGGCCATCAGTGCGGCTTTGCTTTTTTAAGAGAGATCCCTACATTTGGGATGAACACAGCACAGCACAGACAGCAGCAGGGGTCCATACAGTCTAAACATACCACCTGTGAAAACAAGCCTTCGGATCTTGTCTTAAACTCATTTGTGAATCCTACTCAAGCCTGCAATTTGGCACATCCAACCCCTCTCACCAGCTGCACCCCTTTCATGAGTGACATAGGAGTGGGAATTGGCAGAAGCAGGGGCCAGCCCATATGTGGCTTTCTCATGACCCATGAGAGGAGCATGCATAGCAAAGTTCAGCCTCACTATCAGTTCCTCACAGGCACTAAATTCACCCCAGCAATTTTAAATATCTCCTGCTTTCCATGGCTGCTTTATTGTTATTATCTTCCTTCTTTGTGTCGTTTTATAGTAGAACAGTGTACCAGAGCACTCAGCATAAGACGTTTCAATGCAAGATAACCAGGTATGGCTCAGCAAGTCCCACCACTTCTGACCTGATGTTTCTCCATGAAGCAACTCTCAATTAAATGTGTAGAAAACCAGGATTTTTAGTTCAAATCATACTATTTCATATTATTTAGTAGCACTGAAGACTCTAAATGCTCTGAAAACCTTAGCAATATTGCTGCATGCCCTGCAAATTCAGTAGTCTAGGATTTAAACCTGCTTTCTTTTTGTAATCTGTTCCATCTAAGTTCATAGGAATTGATCTCTGGATTTGGGGTTTACAACATACTTCTTTCTGAAACTAGAAACTTATTTCAGTAAAAGTTAGAAAATTTAACTTGTAATAACAATTCTAGGAGAGAGGATTTGAGGAAAAACACCAGTTGAAGTCACGAGACTTGGCAACATAAGTCAAAACATCTTTGCCTTTTTTTTTTTGGTGTAATGGCAACACTTTGATGCATCAATGTTGATTAGAGCCAAGTGCATCACATCTGAAATGTATCTCTGAAAAATGAATGCTGAATATTATTATTTTTTCCTTACAGTCACATAATTTCTTATGTTTTCCTAAAAGTTCTGGCTGCTCAAATTACATATACTCATGAGAATTATGGGGTTTCATTTCTCACAAGGCAACAGAAATCGAATCGAACAAAGCTAAGTAGATACATACCAGCCAGGAGAAATTTTACTATAACTTGCATCTCATCATCTGTGCACAGCACAATGAAGGAGAGGCAGGAGAGCAGCCAAAGGACTGAAGAATGGCCCAAATGGAGCTGCTGGCATGACACAGAGAAGAAAAATCCTGGGATGCTCTGGGTGAAGTATGGCAGTGGGCAAGGAAAAGTGTTTTTCGTACTGTGCATACCCCTGGTGGGACCACTAGCAGGATGGCAGCCACAGCTCTAAGAAAGCTGAACTGAAGCTACAACAGGTGCAGAGACCTAGTAAATCCCCATGCACAGGCATGGGGATTTAGTTTTACTGATGAGACAAATATAGCTTAATAGCACTAGCCTAGCAAAAGAAAGGCTGAGGGGGATACAATTACACTTTATAAATATATATCCAAACACCAGCATGGCAGAAGAATCACTCAAGCCATAAGACAATGTTGGCACAAGAACAAATAGCATGAAAAAAAATCATCAACTATTTTAAACTAAAAGCACATTTTTAACCATCAGAGAAGCAGTGTTTATAGCAGTCTTTCAACAGAAGCAGTAAGTGCTAGTAAGCTAACTACTTTTATAGTAGAGAAACAGTATATTTAGATAAGGGATTTTATGAAATGATATCTGCTGTGACAGTGGATGCCCTTGAGGGCCTATGCTCCCAGAAAAGTTCTGCTTGTCTTGGTTGGAAGATAGAAAAGAGATATAAAACCATGAAACTCTGAAAGCTGACATCCATGAGGGAAATTAAATAGTACTCCACAGGTAACTTGTATTTTTAATCTCCTGAATTTATGTGGCTTGTATCTGCTGTTTCTAATACAGGCAGCACTTATGGCTCAAGCAGGTGATTGTTTTTTGATACCAAAGTTCAATGCAATAGAGAGTTGGATGAAATCACCAAGAGGAAGAAAAGTGATCCCTTGTTTATTACTTACTGCACTTTTTTGCAACACCATGCTCCCTTGTCTCTCCAACCTGCCCATCTACAGAGAGGATAGCTCACAAGGATCTCCTCAGCTTTGTCCAAAACGTGAATTTGTCTGCCCAGGACTATCAGATCCACCTCAGCCAAGGGAAAACTGAAACACTGGGAACAAAGCATACTATATTGATCCTCTGCTACAGCTGGGAATGGATTGTGTGCCCAACACCTTCCTGGCTAGAATATTCCAGGTGCCTGTTATGCCATAATTTCATCAGAGGAGGGAAAAAACCCCATTTGTATCTTCTCAAAGGCCCATAGCAGCCATTTTTTTCTGTTTCTAATCTTGCCAAGTGAGCCCACTCCAGAAATACCTTTTTGGCGATCAGAACAAGTGTCCTCTACCAGGTGAGGAAAGGCTTCTGCTTCGCATCCTTCAAAGGCAGAGGCACACTTGCCTCCAGCTTCTTTTCACACAGAGTTCATTCAGGGGCTCTAACAGGGCTGCCAGCATCACTACTCCCATATAATAGACCATCAATAACTGCATGGGTAAGTATTCTGCTAATGCCCTTTGGAGCAAAACCCTGTAACTCCTGTAGTCATTGGCCATAAAGAGAATTTGTCTGAGTCACTATGAGGAAGAAGGAAATTTGGGGTTGCAAGGTACTTGCTTTGAGAAGGCACTAGTGTGCTTTTTTATCAGCTCTGCTGGCATTGATTTGCTGCAGGCAATTCTCAATCAACATATGAAGAGCGCTGGAAGGAGCTACCTCCTAATTATAAATCGTTTAGTCAATCAAAATATAGCTCCTGAGCTACGTAAAGATCTTATTTCTTCTCAAGAGCCTTATATGGACAAAACATGGAAATGCTGTACCAGGAGGAGGGAAAAAGCTTTATTTAAAAGTGACAAAAATGAAAGCTTCAGGATCCTGTTTGTGGTGTAACTTAAAGTAACTTAGGTACTTGTCAAAGCTAATTAAGACAGGCCATCTGCAAACGCTTCTGATTTGAAACATTCCCCCCTGTGCCAATGGAACAGCGTATTACAGCTTCCTCACATCCCACCCTGACAGGTGCTAAGCTGCTCTGCCTGATGCTACCAGTCCCAGGGTAGGGAGAACTTTCCTCCTCCTCCTGCAGCATGAGACCACTCACCTAAGCATCACACTTTGGCTCTGCCATGCACCAAAGGACAGGGAAAATGTCCCTGTCTCCACACACTGGGGAGGAGACTAGAGACAGGAGCACCCCACAGGGAGCAGGACCAGTGCCACCCTTTTACAGGTGCACAGCTGGGCTCACACTGGTGGGCTGCATCACCCTGCTGGTACCCTGTGGCAGCAACTTCACCTTGGAAACACCAGACCAGCTGTTCACTGCCTTTGGCAAGAAATCTGCACACGGGAGCTGTAGGCAGTGATGGGCTAGCTCAGGAGGAATGAGACCTGCTAGTCCACCCCAACAGGGCACAGAGATGGGTGCTGGCAGGACTGGGAGGTGTCTGTGGAAGAGCAGGTCCAGCAGGACAGAACAGTTCACAGGACTGACACCCAGGCAAGGAGCAGTGCGGTCTCCTGTGCAGTGTGCACGGCCCTTGAGACACAAATGTTTAATCTCTCCTTAGCAACGCTTCTCAGTGGTTTTGTCTGTGAAGTGTTCTTTGTACCTTGAGGAAGCCAGAAGTGCTGGAGGAGTGCCAGCCTCCCAGGGTAGCCAAAGGCACTGCCATCTGTGTGCAGCGTAGACAGGGCCATCAGTCGAGGGCTGTCCTGGGCAAAGCACTCTCTGCACAGACCTCTAGAAAAGTCCTTCAAGTCTTAAAGGCCATTTTATAAGTGTCATAGTTGGATGAGACAAGTACTAGGATGCTTAGAAACCCATTTTTAATTCCAGGTGTGGACTTTACAAACTCTGCCCCAGGATTTCTTTCTCAGCTGAAGTTTATGAACCCAGTCTAAGCACATGGACAGACGCTTTAACCACAAAGGAATTATTTCAGTTGCCAAGCAGGGTAAGCTACAAGACAGCTCTCTCACTGATGAAGGTCCACTTCAGAAAATGTGACAGGACTGTCATTGGGGTGACACTTGACTCCTGCTCACTGAGCACCCTCTGCCTCCAGAAGGAAAGCTGAGGTTCACTGTGTGCACCTCGATGGTGAAACGAGTGTAGCAGTGAGAAATGGCTTTGATGTGTGTGTAATGCAAAAATGTTGGACTTACACTGAAACTTCCAAGAGGCAAAGGCAAAACAAAGCTCCATCTCTTTTCTTTTGTAGAGCATCACAAAGAATGCCTGCATAATTTTTGGGTTTGTTTTTCAAAGAGTCATATATGTGTACACACATACATACCTATACATATACGTTGTATACACACACACATTCCTTAATTTTGGGTCTTGCTTATCCATCAGGAGCTGATATTAGAGTAGATGTCTACACCAAATGGTTTGAGGAAAGTATATTTGTAGTGTCTGCAAGAACCCACACAGTTGGGGGAAAAAAAGAATTAAATGTGAAATTTTTACTGCCACATTGAAGCTGAAATAAAAATCTTAGTATTATGTCTTTATTCAGACCACTTTTATTAAATTAAAGAGGTAGTCTTAAAAAAATCACTACGATACTTGAAACCTGCTCAAAAGTCTTAATAAAACAATTGTCAATTGCTTTTTTGCTTTGTGGACATTTCTCTCCCATACTATGTTCAATCAAGGTTTAACAGCTCACAGCAATGCTTTGCATTTAGACAGTCTTAAATGGACTTTATGGGTGCAACATCAGGTCAGACAGTCTCTGAACAAGAACCTTTGGATTTCCCAGTGCCAATGTTAGTTATAAAATAGTATTTTGCTGTTTGCAGCTGCTCCAGACAATATCTTTAGGTACCGAAGGTATGCATAGCTATGTGCAGCTCGCAGATAACCAAACCACAGTAAAGAAATGAAAACAGTCTGCAAAACAGAGGAAACAGTTCCCACTCTGTTAGCAGGAACACTGTATTTGCCACTTCCCATGGTGTTATGCAGAGCTTCCAGTACAAGAATTTCTCAACAAAACCTTCCCTAGCTACATCTCTATCCCAGACTTTCTCAAAAAAGACGTCGACCACTGTAGTCTCTTTTTCCCCCTCAAAGTGATGGACACAAGACATTTCATTCTGCAGCACCTGGCACTTCCACTGAACTTCACGCAGAAGTTAAACAAGGTTAATAACCAGTGTGGACCCAGCAGCTGGAGGGGAATGGGCTTTCCCTGTCTTTGGAATTTGGTACTGAGCTAGACTTTCTGTTTACTGTTGCGGAAAAGCTAAAGAAACATTGTTTTTGCAGTATTCCTGATCCCAAATTGCTCGACAGTTGGCAGAGATCCAAGACTCACCACAGCCAGAGGCTGGAAAGCACTTCTTAAAAACAAACAAATGAACAAGCAAGCAAGCAGCAGACAAAATCAAAGAGGGAAAATGACACAGAGAAACCCCAGTTCCACGAGCGGCAGGGCATTTCTGCAAAGGAACAGAAACCAGTTCTACCAATGCCACCTCCACTCTGATACAGCGTATCTGATGGCTGGGAAATGTCTAGTACCATGCTCTCGACAGTCAATGTTCTTCCTCTCAGGAACAATAAAATATAAAACATAAGATTATGCTAACAGCATAACAGCACTATAAATCACATTTCGAAAATAAATGTATAATAATGTTTATAAAGTTCTAGCTACAGAAAAGATTCTTGAATGTTATCCTTTAATTATTAGCATAGAGTCTAAAACGACAGGCTTTCAAAATAATGATGTTTTTCCACTGAAATAATAGTTTATCAATTATTTGAGACACTGAGAAGCATCTCCGACTTTCCTATTCTCAACCTGATACTGCTGAAATTCTTAAACCTTCACTGAACCCCAGAAGGATAATGCTTACCCAAAACTTGGCCCCATTTGTCTTACAAGTGCCTTTTTTCCCTCTCCATACCAACTCCTGACTACAGGCAGCCCTATATGGATACATTCCATAGTACCTTTTCATTTCTTAAGTTTTGAGCAAGAGTAAAATTCCTGCTGGATCTTTCAAGAAGCAGATCTTTAAAAAGTGGGACATCATTTTGAAGAAAAGCAGCAGCATCTGTAAGTGAACAACACAGTACCTGATCATAACACTTCTTGCATTCTTTACTGGGTTTTCTGTAAAAAACAGGAGATGCACAGCTGGCATCCAAAGGGAGACAGTTTTTTCACAAAAGGAAGCACTGTGGAGATAACAGCACTGTCAGACTGATACAGACTGTCATTGAGGGTGGGATTCCAACGGTCCCATTTTAGGGAGGGACCTGAGCTCTGAAAGACTAGGAAGGAAGTGCTGGCAGACAAATTCCCCACCAGCTACTGGGAGTCTCAGCAAATGGCACAGGCCAAAAGCCAACTTCCAGACGACTGAAATCAAGTAAGATGGCCCCGACCCTTCTTCAGATAAAAAACCAAAGGTGACAAAAGAGTGCAAAAGTTGGCAAGAGGATTAGATGGCTGGAATGAGTTAGTTAAACTTTTTTCCATAAAAAAGTTTAACTAACTAAAACCAAAAAAACCCCTTTGTCCTCAGAAGAACACAATCACAAAAAAAATAGGCCACAAAGATGTCATTTTTGGCTGACTGCTCTTTGGGACTGTAAACTGTCTTTATCTATATTTAATATTGATGGGGTTTGTATTCTAAAATCTCCCAACTATGCTGAATAGGAGACACTAAAAAAGTGCAATTAAAATCCCTTGATTTCAGCCTGGGCTCACCTGAACCAGAAAGCTTTTCAGAGAAACTGCTCTGGGTGCACACGGACATCACCAAGTAAGAGAATGTGGCCAATCACTTAGAAGACAGTTCTGCGCTGAACGGTGAAATTACTCTGGATGTATTTGTGAAAAGAACTTAGCTCAGTCTAGCCTACCAGCTTTGTTTAGTATGTTCTCATTGTCCTGGGACTTTACAAAGTCTGACAGGCTCTGAAAACTCAATCTGACACAAATATCACTGCAGAAATCTGGGTCTTTTAAAAGCAAATTTAAGAAAAAGAACACACACTGTACCTGCCTCAATCAAGTATTTCTCATAAAATCAGATCTTATTTTTAAAAATCTTTCAAAAGCAGCTAAAAAAAGTTAGAACAGCCATGTCCACAAAATTCCTTTTCTCTCAAATATGGGGCAAATAAAAATACAAAACATAATTTCTAAGTCCTGAGAAGAACTTTAGAAACCTCAGGGCAAAAGCAGCTTTTGGGCAATATTCAAAGCTGTCAAGACACATAAAGCAGTAGAAGAGTCATCTTCCAGGAACAGATGATTGCTATAGACAGATACCAGCAAGCAAGCTCGGGGACAAAGGCACTGCTGCCACTGACTGAGAAGGCCCTTCCGCATTTAAGAAACGGCAGCATTCCAAGGGCTCTCTTTACGACTCCAAAAAAACCCGAAGTACAGTGGAGAGAATTAAAGTAGGACATAAAATTTTATTCTGAAATGATCTCTGGCCACAACAATAAAATGTAACAAATATTCACTAGAACAGTCTTAACTCCTGTCATCAGCTGTACAATACATACAGTATCATAAAACTGGCCACTAGGATTAAAACCCACTACAACATCTTTAATGTTAAGTGGCAACAGCAGCATCTCACAGAAAATTATACATAAATATATACACAGTCCACATTCAATCATTTTTCACATGTTTTCAGTACACACAGTTGCAGCATATTACAGTCACGTGTCTAAGTCATTGCCCAATAAAAACCCAAGCTACTGCTTAGACGCAATTGTAGCGTTGAACTGAGTAATTACAATTTGTAGCAGAGATGTACAAGCCCCTAGAAACAATAATTCACAAATGCTATTTTATTTCAATGCTACCATAGCATTACACTGGGCAATATTCTAATCTTTGCTGACTGTAAAAAGAGTTCTTTTCGTATTTATCACAAATATTACTGATGGGAAAAAAAAACAACAAACAAATGGAGAGCATTAAATAATGCATACCCTTTCCTAAAGATTTTAATATTGCCCGATGCTACTTATGTCTTTTAAGCGTTATCAACATTCCCATGAAGTCATTTGTAACTCCAAACCACTCACCAAGTTAAAAGTGGCTTAAGTGCCTTGCACCCAAATTGTAAAAATCCCTGGCCACCTTTGTAAGAGCCAGGCACATATAAAAGGAATGCACTTTGGTTCATACCAAATGCCCTGGGATCAAATCACAATATAAAACTAAAGAGTTTGAGGTAAATTTTTACAAATACAGTTGATTTCTGTCTAGTGTCACTATAACAAAAAAAATATTTTTTAAAAAATCAATTTGATGTTAAAGTACAACCAATGAGGAAGGGCCATCTTTAACCCCTTAATGAGACGGTACTACAAGAACAGTGTCCTCTCCACCCTAGCAGTGTGATTGCCTTATTGTTTCTATTAAGGCCTCGATCATCTACAGGATGTTTTAAGACAGGTACAGCACTTAAAAATAGATTTCATCCTTACTAAGCAGTATTCCAAGGGTTGAAGAGGCCAAGATGCATTTGTAACAAAAGGCACATTGTTAACACCAAGGGCACAATCCATCCTCTGTCCTTAATCTACACATCTTGCATCACTCTCTTGTTCCAACACTTAAGTGGTAATGAACACACCAGTGGTGCAAGAAACTGAGCCAAGTGAGACTGCAACCAAAGACAACACTGTGCTGTTACTAAATCTGAAAATAGCTCAGACATCTCCAGACAATGGTAACATGTGAGACTAAGCACTGTTTCCAAGCCAACTTCTATCAGCCTAATTATCAGAGCCCTTGAATAAAATCACATCAAAGCAAGAGGCAACATCCTTCCCCCCCCCCGCCCTTTTTTCTTACAGGTATAAATAAGCTACAATAAAATGCAGCTACATCACTTAAAAACCTTGATGTAGCTGCTCCTTTAGTATAGAGGAAGTTCCACTGTATCTGGGTTAAAAAAATAGCTCTTCACACTATATTTTGGCCTTTAAGTTTCCGGTAGCATTTATGAAGAAGGTGGATCATAAATGCATTATTGGCATTAAGAACTGGTTACATGAAAAAGAAAATTTAGTGGTTGTAGCCCATTAATGACCCATGAACATCATGAATGTTTTCACCTGAAGTTGTCATGAAAGGCAGGAACATGTATCAATGTCTGCTTTAAAAAATATCAAGGGAGATGATTCTTCTTTCACCCTTAACATCAGCATCCCTACTTCCTGACTTTTGCAGGAGGAGTTAAGATAGAAAGGAGTGGTAAAGCCAAGCAGGTCGTGGAGGAAGTAAAGATTCCCTGTTACTGTAGAAAAATACATAGTATTGTATTCCCACAGTCATGAGAGTTAGTTAATTTTACATTAAAATTAATATATCTCTTTTCAAGACTTAGAATTTACTGACCATAATTTACTGGATATTCATATTCTAAACCCCACTTTTCTTAGAAATATTATTATATTTCATTTTTAACATGATTTCATACATGTTTACATATTGCACTTACACATACTGTATAAAGTTGTGAACAGTTAACACTAAATAATTTGACTAGAGGCAGGAAATAATCTTTTTATTTTAAAAAGTAAGAAAAATGGTTGATTGACAGTCTAATTTTTACATTTATCAATCAACAAATACTATCCTCTACTCAGAAATTATTTTGGAGCTTCTTTAGGTGTTGACTTTTTGGCAAGAAGTTCAGCAGTATGTTTCCTGAGAATTCTGACACTTTTCACTTTATATCCCTCCCCCAGTCTTACATTAAATTAAAAATAAAACAAACCAACAAACAAAAATTAAGCTGCAAGTGGTAAATTAATGAATATGAAGGAGAACTTAACCGGAAACTTTCTTGGCCTCTCAGGGGACCATGCTTTAAGTAATTTTCATAATTTGTACAAGTAACTCAGTAAAATCTGTGCATATAAATGTTGTTTATAAGTAAAGTTACTGAGGTTTAATGCAATCCATTCTAGTATGTCTTGTTCTAACATCCATAAACCCGTCTAGATTGTTCTACTTTGTTTAAAATTCCCTTTTCATGTTTTATACATCCAATGTAGACCACAGCCATTGTACATATTAAAATACTGATCTCAGATTTCAAACTGTTCCTGTTGAAAACATGCTACAACATGTGAATACCTCTCTCATAGATCTAGATACTATTCTTCACTTTCTTCCATGAATGCAGTTAAAAGTATAAAAGAAAAACCAAGCATTAGCACACACACACGAACAAATCGACACATATCTCTAACTGTTCTTTCAAAGTCAATTTTCATCTACAAATGCCGAAGATTAAATCAAATTCCAAGCGCTTAGCTTTCCTTTGATAATTCTCCCTTTTTAGAAACTATCTAGGATGGTGTCTTCCAACCGAAAAGCCTTCCACTGAAGATCTTTCCTTCTACAGTTAAGCTGCCTAAGGTGAAGTACTCCTCTACAGGAAGCAATGAAGTAACATCGTGTTTGTCCCTACATGCAGATTTGATCTGAAGTGTAAATGTACCACAGAAGTCACAGTCACTCAAACACTGTCAGAAGAAATAAAAGCAACATTGAAATCCATGTAGTTTAACAGTCTGGAAGCTACAGTATAAAACTGATAGAATGAGCACTTCTGCCTATGTGATTCTGGGAGATCAAGCTGCACATTAGAAAAAACAGAAGAGAAGAGATAGGAAAAAAAAAAGGAAAAAAAAAGAGAACCTGTGTGAATGCTCATGTTACAGACCTGAAACAAAGTTCAGAACATTTTGCTTTACCAACTAATCAGCCACTTTCAAATTCAGAGAAACGGCCATACTGCCATTTTCACGCTTTCCAAGACTACCTGTTCGTCTCACTCTACCACATGGCATGCAAGGTAAGAGTCATTTTAGCCCCGGTGTTCTTATTTTTTGCATTATATTCAAATGATCATTTTAATCAAAGCCCATTACTTTTAAATAGAGAAAGCATTCCATAGGAGGTGACAGTATCAATAGTGATACCAAGACTTTCTCTGGGCTACCACATAAAAAATGACAATAGAACGTGCTATGGCTCCACTTTAAACTACAAGTTTACAAGTGCTTAACTGCGTTCTTTGAGTATTCTCCCTGGAGTCCAGTCAGTCACAGATGTCAGTGTTCACAGAATCAAGACCAAATCCATAAAATCCAAAAGGTAGTCTTTCAAATTTACCCCAGGTTAAAACTATTATGAACCATGGAAGAGAAAGATTAATACCTTTGATACCACGCTGCAATGCATGACAGTCATGTTGTAACCAGTGGCCTGCCACTGATGTTTATTACTGTGTCACACTAGTTACAGTAAGGCTAATTGTACTGTAGAAGACAAACATTTTAAAAAATAAGTATAAAAACTTAAAGCATTGTCCCCGTGTTTTTATAAAAACAAAATCAACATTTTTTACATTTAAAATGAGTGCTGAAAGATACAAATGAACAGATTTATTGAGCAAATAAAAATGCATATCTGAGCTAATTTTTCATACAAATAAGGCTCAGCCACATTGTATCTCTCATATTAACAGCATTGGGTTTTTCAAACTCAGCTAACGAGTTTTGGCAACACTGTTCTTTGCTGAATATTCCCATTGGCATCCGTCATCTGTGCCAAATTAGTCCTCAGTTTTGAAGCTGAGCTTGAAGTTGGAGGTAACTTGGAAATTGAAGTTATAGCACCAGTACTCTCTGTAATTCTCTTTGCCGAGGCCTTTTCCCCAGTTGGAGGTTTTGGCAAACGTCTCCTTAGCCAGGGATGCCGCAAAGCCTGGCTGGGTGTCATACGGACAGCAGGATCCCATTCTAAACACTGTTTTAAGAAGTCAAGGAAGAGGGGATCATCACACCCCTTTAATGCGTTACCCCATTCTCTGCTCTCTGGTGGGCCACGCAGTTTTCCCCTCCGAGAGCGTCCACCATTAAGTATTACAGAGCCATCAGACAAGGTTGTGATGCTGCAATAGCGGGGATAACCCTTAGAGCTCACAAAGTTTTTCGCTCGCTTGGATGCATCTAAGAGTTTTGGAGAAGGCATGCCCAATAGTTCAATCATACAAGCCAGCTGGTCTCCTTCATCTTCTCCAGGTAAAAGTGGATAACCAGTCAGAAGCTCTGCTAGGATACAGCCCAAGCTCCACATATCTATGGGCATCCCATAACGAGCACCAAGGATGACTTCAGGTGCACGATAAAACCGTGACTGAATGTAAGTGTAGACACGCTGATGCTCGTAACAACTTGAGCCAAAATCAATCACTTTAATACCACTTCTACCCTGTTGCTTCAACAGAATGTTCTCAGGTTTAAGGTCACAGTGAATGATTCTGTTTTTGTGCAAAGCATCCAAGCACTGTAAAATTGAGTGGGCAAACTTCCGAACCAAAGGTAGGCTAAAGCCCTGAAACTTGTTTTTCTTTATTAATTCATAAAGGTTCATGCTCAGCAACTCAAATGTCATGCAAATATGGCTGCGGAATGTGAAGTTTTCCAACATGTGAATAACATTCATGTTGTTATCCTTATCTTGTTTCCGGAGATGTTCCAGGATCTTAATTTCTTCCGCAGCTTGGCGGTGGAAACGTTTTTCATTTCTCACCATTTTTAGTGCCACATGCTGATGCATCTTGTGATCGTAGGCTTTCACCACCTGCCCAAAGCTTCCTTTCCCTATAACTTTCAGGACTTCATACCTGTATGCAATATGATCATGGGGTACTTGTATGTAAGACCCCTGGTCATCATCATACCCACAGTTGTTTGAACCACCAATCACACCTTGCCGCTTCTTTGCATTTGGACCCAAGAAGTATATTTCAGGGTAGCTAAAAATCTCATGATGCTCAAAAGCTGTTAATTTTTGCATGTATTGCTTCATTGCCTGCTCTGGTGTGATAACAGAGGCTTTCACCTTCCCTGTTCCATCTGTAGACTTTAAAGAGCTGGAGCTCCCTTGTCGCCTGTGGGCACTCTCTGACTGTCTGTCCTGAACCACTGGCAATCCAGATTTGCCTAGCGTTGTAAGTCCATTTGGCTGCGTTGTCAGAACCGTTCTCTTGTTACTATTATCTTCAAAGAGCTGCTGAACCTGGATTTGTCCATGGCTACCAACATGTAGATGCTCATTCATTGTGTGCTTACTGCCTCCAACCTAAAATTGAAAATAAATACATACCCAGTTAACAAGAAAGACATGAACTCCATGCTTCAACATTCACTCTGCAACCCTCCATTTTGCCTAAATCACCTCAAAATGAAGTGTTTTCTTACAAGTAAATTGTTTACGGAGAAGCTAAAAAATACAGCACATATACTGTGATACTGCTGGATGTTATTAAATTTCCTGATTCTTCTTTCTCAAATGTTATTTTCATGACTCTCTGAAATGTCTGCAACAAGGCAATCACAAACGTGCTACCATGAGAAGCTAACAACTTCTCCAAGGAATCTTCAAGGCAGCAGTCCTGTAAAATCAAGATGCATGCTTGAGGGACATTAGACTTTATAGAAAATAGAAGCATTTTTACACATGCTGGAGGTCAATATATAATGCCTGCTAGAACTTATGTGGCTAAGGCTCTTGTCACCTGTTCTCAGCAATCGAGATTTTAACTTGTTCCTAAATTTCCTGTATATCAAAAGTTCCGGATAACATTTTTCAGCAATAAGGAATGTGCTGTGACATGCACGAAGAGGAAAATAACCCACAAATTTCTGAAGTTCAAGAACATAACTTACTGCTTGCAATTGCCACAATCACAATTCAGCAAAACATTCTGATCAATGAAGAATAAGCATATCCTTTAGCACTTTCCCAAACCAGTCTAACGATAACTTTTAACCAAAATGAGATGTGGGGCCTTATGCAGACTTGAGTAGAAAGCAAATCTTTGCCTCGCGGAACATACAAGTAACTTTATTTTAAAGGAATGGGGGAAAAAAAGCATTAATGGACTTTAGAAATTACATTTGTTCTTGACAGTGCTTGCTTGGGAATAAACAGCAGCATTCAGCATTTTCAAGCAAACAAACAGCAAAGTACTGAGGTGTGAAAACAACTCTTGTCCCAAACCTGTTATTTTTAAGAAGAAAAAAGACATTTACAAGCATACCTGCCACTAAAATAGCTGTCCTTAAGACTTCCTCATTTGCTCTAAAGTAGAGGATAATTAGTTTGTCTTCTGCCTGGTCCTACACAAATGTGGGAAGAATTCCCCTGCTGTCTCTCCAGCTGATTCACCAGTCTTAATATTTATGTCAAATTACTAACGAAAAGTTCACTGATACTGTCAGATAGATGATCAAGCCAGGGTTGAGAGCACTTTTCATCTGAACTGTATATTTTTTCTAGGCAGCTAAGGATAACACATTCCCTGTTCACTTAAGGTTGCTGAAATGAAATCAGAAAATGACAGTTGTGTGCTGTGATATGAGGCACTGAAATCTGTGCTGCAAGAGCAGAAGTGCTTCCTAATGAGAAAACCCAGACATGCAATGGAGACTCAAGCATACTCTGTGCTTCTGTTAAGGCATCAGTCTGATACGGCAGAAGCATGTTTTTGTAAATTCAGTAACTTGCTCCCAAAGACTTGCCAGCTGGACACCAGTTTCACCTTTGGACAGCATTTTGATATTTGCAGCTCTGAAACTCACATAATGTAAAAACAAGGGCTCTTGGGGACTGCTTCTGCCAAGTTCACTGCTCCTGTGATTCCATTTTGACTCATGTTGAATAACTGGTTCATTCATCATTGCAGTTTGACTGTGTATGTTTGTTTGCAGAGAAATTTAGGCTCACACTATCAAATTTGATCAATCTCATAGAAAACATTACCACACAATCACAATTCAGAGCAAAGATGTTTCTAACATTTAAGCACAGTAAAGATATACAGGAAATCAACAAAAACTCCCTTCCTAGTCTGATGTCGCAAAAGCAGCAGAAATTAAATCATTAAGAAGACTTCACGAGCTTATGCTTACAGGCAATTCCTTCAGGTCAAGTTTGAGGCATGCTGCAGTAGCAGTTTCCTGCAGGTTGCCCTGGTCCTCTATATAAACACCAGTTACTGCAAAGAAAAAAAAAATTGGCCCCAAGAGCTGCTAAATCACCCATTTCAGAAGAACCAGATCTAGTTAGTAAGATGTGTCATAGGTTCAGCACATGAAGCACCACAGAACTGTGCAAGAAAGGCATAAAGAAGCAGCAAAGCAAACATACAATTCCAAAGACTCAAGCTAGGAAATTCCAGGTACAAACATTTCTTCTCCAACACTAATTGAACAACAAAGCAGAACATATCTGGGAGAAGGCAACACTAATGTAGACAATGAGGAAGAAAATCGCCAAGAAAATCATCTTTAAGAATTTTTTAACCCAAGTACTCATTGACACAGCTCACATCTTGATTTTTTTTTTCCTCAAGTCACCTGTTTTCACAGATAACTATTTTCCACCCTTCTTAAGCACTGCTTGCTTCAATATATGTACTGAGAAGTTCTTCAGGGCTTGGAAAAAACCCCATATATTTAATCCCTCTCAACAGGGACCAAAAAGTTCTTTTTTTCTAAAAGCATGTTTGTGAACACATTCTAAAGTGTAAACCATGTAGCTCTGCTTCCTGCATCTTCTGGCAGATTCATGGTTTCTCTTGCTGCTGACAGGTAGGCTTTTTCTTTTTTTCAAGCAGCAGAATGAAATCACCAGCAGTGTTCCAACTTCAACCCAAATACGAAGTGACTGGTTTTGCCAGTTTCAGTCAGCTGCTGCTTGGGAATGCAAATGCAGATGCAGACAGTAGCACTGGTTTTCTTTGTGGAAGAAAAAACATCACATTATCACAGGCTCTGTTCCAAAAGCTGTGTAGAAGAGCTGGAAACTCTTCTTTCAAAAAAGCCCAATAGGAGTTTTAGAGCTATCAGACACAACACAACCACAAAGTCCATATGAAAAATGGACTTTCCTCATCTCAGAGTACTGCCTGCACAAGTACCAACACGTCGTCTTCTATTTCCAACCTGGACAAGGGCTGGATTCGCACCAGTCCTCTGCTCTGCCTACCTACTTCTGGCTACTGGGTGTCTGAGACTGCAGTCAAGTTCAGGCTTGCACTGCTCACGAGCTTCACAGGCTTCACCAGCACCACCGTAAGTTCCTGAACCACAACTAATGGGCTTGGCAAGCTACAAAAGACTGCAGCCTTCTTAGTCCAGTACCAAACTGTTCTTAGTACCCAGAAGCTCCATCAGCCTTTCAACCGAAACCATAAACCTGAGAGGTTTATAATATGTCTCCATTTCGCTTCTGCAGATGGACCTGTAAATTCCAGAACCAACAACCTACACAACTGATCCCCTCCATACACTTATGAAGCTTACCTATTATATACTGCATTGTCTGTGCTCAAACCCATCCTCACCTTCTAAGATTTACACATTTTTGTAGCACACATAATCAAAAACTTACAGTTGTAAGTCTATAAAATGTATTGAAATAACAGGTGAGCTTGAACACATCTTCCTAAATCTTCTGGCATCATAAATTACATAACAGCAAATGTTGCAATGGGGTGTTTCTTTCCTTTCTCAGTAGTTCCTCATAACTTCAAAATCACCATTGAGATTTTACTTTTATTTTGGTATGTTCAGCTTATGGAAGCTGATGACTATGCTGAAAACATTCACCTAATCATTGAAGTAGATACACCAAACAAAACAAAACAAAAATACAACCTAAACTATAATAAATAAATAAATTAAAAAGTAACAAAACTTTAATTTGAGGGTGGTATTATTTGGGTTTCTTTTGGTTTGTTTTGCCTTCATGAACGGATTTAGGAACAGAAGTAGAACAGTAACTTATTATACTTAGGCTACAGACCTCTAACAACACAGAAGTAGCATAAAAATGAGTCCACCCTGCTAACAAGGTAAATGGGCAAACCCATTTACAATTCCTTTGCTACAAATCCTCTGTTTCAAGACCTTTTTACAAGACTGCTTAGAGGATTGAATCCCACAGGAGCATATACCTCTTCTCAACTTTATTTTCCAAATGCATTAAGATATTATGTAACTCTATCATATTTCATCTTCGTAACAGTCACTTTGTGTGATTATTAGCACCCTATAAAACTATCCAAGACAGACACATGATTCAGCTATATATTATCATTTTATTTTCAGCAAAACCACAGAAGAAAGATTTTGCTGTCAATCAGAATCTAAAAAGGTTTGTAAAATGAATCTTAATAATAGAGCAATCATGATAGCCTGCTGAAATACTGCACAGGAATAAGATGTCATTATCTGCTATTATTTTGCATAGATAAGGACAAAGGGAGAAACAGTGTTCTAAAGTAGTAACTTAATTAAAGAATAATTGTGACACTATATACCCCTTTCTTAACAGCATTTCTGGGCGTGCCAGTTTCAGCCCTACTGTGTCTAACACACGAGAGGCATATGGTATCAGGTGTAGCATACTTCACTGCCTATTTTGTTGACTACAAAACAAAAGCCTGAGCAAATGTACAAAACGCCTTCTTTTTCCTTGATAAACTAATTCAGCAGCATTCCTCTGATCACAACTAAAAATACTTGCTAATTAGTACAATGATAATAACGCTGGATTATCCCTAATGGTTTTATTGCGAGTATCGGTTTTATACACCAAAAAAGACTAAGCCTTTGTTGAGCTTGTGGCTCAACAAGAGTGGTAGAAAAACCAAACCATTTGGATTTTTGCTGTTGTTGTATCTGGTCCATATAAGCTTATTTTTTTAAAAGTTAACCTTAACTTTATATAGCAAATATTTTCACAGACTGAACTACACCTCAAGAGTGATACTGATCCTTAAATTTTTTCCTCCTGTTGGGGCCACAGTAAGTTTGAATACTTCTGGGACACCCTGCATTTATTACACATGATGAAACCCAAAAGGACAGTCAATGCATACTAAACTGAACCCCTTGGGTAAGGTGAACTATACATGTATGAGACATGTGCCCAGAAGTACTGCAATCCCCACAGCACCACAGTCCCCATCTGCTGGAACCCAAATTTCAAAGCCCACATCCATAGCCCTTGAAAGTTAAGACAACTTCATATTCCCCCTAGATGCAAATTTTATATAAAGGAAGAAACACACAAAGAAAACTAGATATAGTAAAATCCAGGTCATGACTGCAGTTACTTCCACTCCAATGTGACAGTATATCTGTGGCAATTTAATACATGAAAACACCACAATAAGAAGGTATTTGCTTTGGTTTTACCTGCTTTAAAGCAGATGACCACAGTAAAAATAGGCAGCATGTGACCTACCAGATCTTTATATTAACAGAGTCCAGGGAATCTCTGTTCCATTATAATGTAAGTCAATTTAAAAAAATAAATTAAAAAAAATTTAAAAAATCAAAGACTGAAGGACTGATGCAAAAGTACATGGATAAACATTCAACCCTGGTGGCAAAAGAAAATAGGTTTGCTGTACATAAATCTTAGAAAGGGCTTGAAGGAGGGAGGGCACGGAATCATGCATTGTAAATGGGTTGTTTTACAGTACTAGACAGGAGGATAAAAACATTAATAGTGCTACACTGCAAGAGAAAGAGGAACAGTGCAGAATGCAGGGACTGCCAAGTAAGAAAGAACAGACATGGAGCTAGGCAGAAGACAGAGACGAGTCTGGAAAAGGGACTCACAGACAGGTTGGGATTTACACAAGCAGAGCAGCAGGCAAGCAAGATAATCTCTACTGCAGCATGTCAACTGGATGTAAGAACACCGTGATGAAATAGGAGAGAGTGAATGGAAAAAGGTTCCACTCATCAAGGCAGAAACTTAGGGGTTCAAAAGAGAAAGCAATGACTTTAGAGAGGAAAATTAAGAAGATAAGGGATTGGAAAGAGGTCCATGTTTTCCAGCACGAGGCAAAAAAGACAGCCAGTGATGGAAGCAGACACAAATAAGCCTAGGATGAAGCCACTTTAAAAAAAAATAAACAAAACCTTTCCGTGGTACAACACACAACCCCGCCTGCTTAGCAACAAAGGCTGCTGTGCTTGCAAAGACTGCCACCAAAACCTCTGTTCTATGAAGCTTGTGTAAAACAGCATCTTCCCCCCCTCTACCCATGCTATTTATAATCTACCAAACAATGACATTGCACTTGACAGTAGGAGACCAGAGTTTCAGCAGAGGCTGGATCACACAAGCAAGGAATATGACAGGTAGTTGATTTCTTCTCCATCTGAATTAAAAGAAAAACTCTTCAGCTTAAACTAAATGTAACTTCAATCTCAGTTTCTCTCACAACTAATACACATACTATGCACGTTTATATCCAAACACCAGCAGTTCACCCACTTACGCACACCATACCTTCTGAAAGTTCGAAACACAAACAGAAATACTCCGGTTTTAGCTATTACAGAAGTCACATAGATACAACACAGATGAAAACAGGATAAACAAATGAACACAAAGAAGGAAAATAATTTAAGAAAACTGAAATGACCCATTTCAAGGATTGGAGGAAGTGGTGGGATGCAAAACCAATGGTTTCAATCTGTCAGTGTCAGCTGAGGTCAGTAGGCCTACGTTTACAGTAAGATCACAGAAGAGATACTGCCCCATTTTTTTTTTCAGGTTAAAATCCAGCATGCTGATGTCATATCTGATCCTTACCACAAAAAGTTATGTTAGCCAACCACAAAATAACCACCTACAAAATCCAGCAAGGCAGTATGAGGTATTTCTGTAATAGCACCCGAGGCTAAATAAAAACTGTAGAGTAGGCTCTTTATCACAAAGGAAAGGCAGAGTTTGGAACAGTCACAATCTAGAGGGACATGATGCATAGCTACATAATGCTTGATCATTCCTCCATGCTTCTGTAAGTACACATACATATATATGCTACACATAAACATATGCATACATATGTTATGTATATGTTACATACAATCATGTAACTTGTAAAAAGACTTGAAACATAGAAATGTAACACTTGAACATCCCTTGAATGCTTTTATAAAGACTGCATCTTTACATATATATTTATATATGTAGAGACACTATATATAATACACATACACAAAAATCTTTGTATAAAAATACCAAAATTCTGTACTTCCAAAATTAGTAAGTAGTCACAGATAAATAGCTGGACCACCACGCTTTCACAAATCCTAAATTAAGTCTGGGCTCTGCTACATGTGAGCCCCTGGTATTTGTGGGCCCTACTGTAAATGCACTTGCATGATTGGTGCCCAGGCTGTTTGTACTATGTTCCTTCTTTTATAATTTTATTTAAAAAAAATCCCTAAGCTGTTGCCCCAGATCTAAAATCAAGCAGCACTTAACTGGTATACAAAAGTGAAAAAAGTGGCCTTTTATACTAACAAACAATTCAGACATATACACTAGCTACATAAATATACAATGAAGCTGATCTCAGGTATGCAGCTCCACCTTGAATTTGCAGAATACTCTTCATTCCTTTTTAGAATATCCTATATATACCGATTTTTTTTTAATTTAAGCAAATTCTTTCTATAAATGGATTTGAGTAAGATGTTTTACCCCTGAAGCTACATGTAAAGTCGCTGAAACACTAACATCTAAATGCACAGTTTCATCTTCCACTAGCCCATAATCACATTACCATTTAAAGCTCTGCCATATGTTTACAAAGATAGTATGTGAGCATCCACGAAGAACTCATTAATTCTATGAAAAGTATGCCATCAATGCCTTTCAGAATCAGTATGAAATCTTTCAGAATTTAAAAGGAAATGTATGCAATAAAAATTTCAGATATTTAGTGTTAACATGACAGTATATAGACCCCTCTCTCTGTTCTGTCATGCCTTCAGGACAGAGATACCTTCTCTTATCCATATATAGTGGCATACTCAGGAAGTTTCATTCCTAGTAGATTAAGTAGGAGTGGGAGATAACGTGAGATATCACAGAACCGGAAAATAACATCCTTTTCATGCCATCAGGGGTTATTTCTTTATAGGTACGCTACTGCAGCAATAAAGGCAGATTCATCCAATCATTGTCCCTGAGCACAGCGATAGCTATTTCCAGGGAAGACTGCGATCGGCCTGACCTAATCAGACATGTAAAGGGAAGAGCAGCCTTCATTTTTCACCACAGTTCATACGACACTTTAATCACAGTGACTAACCTCATCTCAAAAAATGCATTCACCAGAACACCTCCTCTATGTGAGTGTGAAAGATCGAATTTGTCAGTGAAAATGAGACACAAAAGCAGACTGGAGGGTGAGGAGGGGAGGGAAAAAGCAGTGTGTGCAGTTACAGGGTCCCAGCCCCACAACAAGCATGCACATTTCATCGGAGCCTGCAGAAATTAAACGCACGTTGCTCCAGCACCACGCGCCTCGGGGGGCCCATGCGTGCTCGGTCCCGCCACTGGGGACACCCGGCAAGCGGAGCGGCGAGACCCCGGGTCCGGACGCCCCTTCCCCGCACCCCGTCCACACCCTCCCCGTGCCCGGGCTCACCGTGTGGGAAGCGTTGCTGGCCCTGAGCGGCGGCAATGCGAGGGGCGACGGCGGGCCGGTCCCAGCTCCTACCCGGGAGACCCCGGCTCCGGTGCCCGGGGAAGACGGCAGCGGGCGGCCGCTGTCCCCTGCCCTGCCTGCGGAGAGCAGAGGGGTGAGCGAGGCGGGCAGCGAGGCCGTCGGGGCGGCGGCAGCGGCCCCAGCGCTGGGCCGGCACCGCCGCCCGTCTTGCTTCGGGCAGAAGCCATTAAAAGCTAATCACCGCCGCGGCGCACACACGCACCGATCCGGCTAATAGCGCGGGCGGGCCGTGCTCGCCCGGCTAAACCCTTCATCCGAGATTAACCCGCCATCGGCAGGCGCCTAACCGGGAGAACGAGCCGGCTCTGCTCCGCGCACGCCTCGGGGCTGGACGGCTGCCCGCGCCCCCCGCCTCCCCCCGAGCCGTCTGGCACGGCGAAATCCCGGCGCCGACGGGGACCCGCCAGGAGTTCACAAGTCTGCCGCGGGAAGCGGCGGCGAGCACCGCTGTCCCTTGTCAAACGCAGCCGTTCCGGCACTCGCGTCGATCCCCACTTCTCCTTGGGTCGTTTCC
>VZTH01008251.1:397631-515875 GCA_013397815.1 Aleadryas rufinucha | reverse complement strand
AAAAAAAAAAAGGCAGTTAGGGAAAAGGAGCTTCTGGGATTGCCCTGGAGGCGTAAGTGCCTCAGCCTGGAATGAGAGTGCGAGGGGCGTTATTGGCCTTGTTTTCCAAACTGCACGACGTTCTTTGTGGAGTACAATGCTTTGAATTCCTGGTTTGTCAGCTCGAACGTCATTACTGCCAAAAATAGAAGACTAAACATTTGCTCCTCTTGGAACAGCGTTGAAATGAACTGTCCCACCTATGCTCAGCCCTTTTTGAAGTCCGTACAGACCTCGCAGGTTTTTCTTTTTGAAATAGCTGGTAGATGTATCGACAGACCTCTGTTCATCCCCTTCCACAGAAAACACAGAAAAATTAATCTCCCCTTTTCCTATGTCTAAACAAAAAAAACCCCAAAACAATTAAATAAATCAATTTCTTTGCCTCTTCCAGTGCCACAGATACATGCATAAGCAAAGACATTTCCTGTACTGGTACAAAGAAATAAACAATTTCCCTAACCCCTCCTGTCACATAGAGAAAACAATCATACATTCTCCTGTCCACACCCACCTAATCTTTTCCCTTCGCTGTCGCTGAAAGCTTTGTCTTCTTCAATATCCCCCCAGATGTCCACAGGCACTCCCAGTGTCCCTTCCCATTGGCTGCCAGGTGTATAAATGGTGTTTTCTGATTACTTTCTGTATTTTCTCATCATTTGCACAAGCAGTGCATGTACATCAAAGGTATCAGCATATCAAACACTGTGATAACATTAGTCTTCCGAGATACCTTAAATGTTTCAGGGATGGCAGACAGAAAAAAAAAACAACTTTTCTAGTTAGTCTAGGGAGGGGAGGGGAGGAGGGGAAGCTTGTTCACGCTCAGGCTGGATAAAAAACTGGAATTGGTACCAATTATCTTTTTGTAGGGTTTGCAGGAGTTCTTCATCTTGAATGATGTGTCTTTTTGACTGTCAGTGTCACAGCTGGTTTCATGCATGTTCTGAGGTTACTTGCACCTAAACACTGAGATAAGACAAAGCCCACTAAGTATCTGGTTTCAAGCCCTTTCCAGTCGGGTACACCACCCACAGTATGCTTTCCACAGTTTATTCAAACACTCTTGTACTGCTATGAAGACTATGTAAAAAATGGAGCTAGTCTATCGTATAGTAAACAATATTTAAATTAACTCAGTGCGAACACATTTCACTGGTACCTGTCCACCTATTCTAAGACTGCATGTGCTGTAAACATTAGTCTCGAATCCTGCGAGTGGCCTTGGGCCTGCTTGGATGCCTCTCTTTCTCTCTCTTTCTCCATCTGCAACCCATCCTGACATTTGCTGTCAAGGACAGTATCTGATGGAGTCTGAAGTGCAACTCAAGATAATGGCAAGCCCACCTTGATTCCTTCTGAATGCAATGCAAGAAACTTCAGTTTAAAAGCCCCTTTCATGCAGGATTTAGGTTGATAAAGAGGAGAAACATGCTGATAATAATCGCAAAATACCTTGGCTGCAAATAACAATGCCTTTAACAGCCCTCTTCGGAATCATAGAGGCAGATGAAGAAAAGAAGAAAGCAAACCCTAAATACTCAAAGACAAAGCAAAGGTTAATTCTTTCATGCCAAGTCTTACACTCAGAAATCTGAACTATTTCCTGTTGAGCGTCCACAAAACTTTCTGATACTGGCCATATTGCCACTTTCCAGACCAGTGCTACATAGGATAAGATCAACAGGCTTCAGTTCCCAGGAGAGGAGTAAGTGTTAGGCACCTGACAGGAGAAAGTGTATGGTGCTCAGAAATTAAAGAGCAAAATGAGTCAGAATTTTATTGATCCTTTTTCCTGCTCACTCAGCTTTTATTACCCAAAGGTGTGAACTACTCTGTAATAATAGAAGATTAGTCTTCCCTTTCTTGCAAACAAATCCACTGAGTATTCTTGAGTGACAGACTACTTAGAATCATTGAATAGTTTAGGTTGGAAGGGACTTTTAAAGGCATCTAGTCCAACCCCCTGCAATGAGCAGGGACAGTTTCAACTAGATCAGGTTGCTCAGAACCCCATTCAACCTGACCTTGAATGTTTTCAGGGATGGAGCATCCCCACCTCTCTGGTGGCACCAACTGTGCCAGTGTTTCATCACCCTTGTAAAAGATTTCTTCCTCATATCTAGTCTAAATCTATCCCCTCTGAGTATAAAAACTCTACCCTTTGTCCTATCATAACAGGTCCTACTGAAAAGGTTGTCCCCTTCATTCTTATAAGACCCCTTTAAGTGCCAAAAGGCCACAATAAGGTTTCCCTGGAGCATTTTCTTCTCCAGGCTGAACAACCCTGCCTGTCTCAGCCTGTCTTCACAGTGGAGGTGCTCCATTCCTCTGGCCATTTTTGTGGCCTTCCTCTGGACCCACTCCAACAGGCCCAACTGGTACTTGCAAGGGATTCGTAAGGTAGTGTCATCAAAGCAGTTATTTCTAAGAGAAATATCTGAAAACTTTCTTTCCAGATGGGTACCCAAAGAGGCCTGCTGACTGGTAAGTGCCAACTCAGTGGGACACAGGCAGTAACTGGTTCTGTACCACAGTGGGCACCTAGGGAAGAAGGTGAAGGGGCAGTTGGAGGTGCTGGGGAGAATCAGAAGGCTGCTTGCCACAGCTGTCTTGAAGAGGCTTGGTCTATTACAGCTATCATCGTCCCATGATAAACTGTACCAAGTGTTCTGGTACAAAAACTAACAACTATTTGGTAAAAATAAAGTGGCAAAATCACAACCATTAAATGACAAAATTAAAATTCATTTAAAAAAAAAGCCCAACAGAACCAGAACATTCTAGAATAAAACATGCTCTCTATGAAACCTTGTCTAAAAGTATTCCTGCCCACATAGTACATTAAAATGCATTATTGAAGATATTATGCTAGTACAGTGTGGAGAGATACAGAGCATCCTGTGTTTCTTGAGCCATTCGGTCAGGGCCCTTGTGACCAAGACAGATATTAATTCTAAGCAGACTGTGAGGGGTTGCTGAGGTCTGTTTTGTCAGGCTGCCTGGGGACCCAGTTCATATCTAGTTGCCCTGATAGAGCACTGTACCTCCTTAGCAACCCTGTGAGATCTCCTATGCCAGTCCACTTACCTCTCCGAAGTGGATGGCTTAGGGTTTAATTAAATGGGGCTTCGGTATGTAGTTGTAGGGCAAGCAAGGCTGGCTGGTCAGTCACAAACCATCTCTGCCACTGTGGTATTAGCAAATGCTTATGTGGTCAGACACCAGGGCATTCCTGAGAAGCCATGCATGTCCAAAGCTGCGGTGATGACACTGTGGGGCTTCCCACAGTGACGGGTGCAACGATTGCTCAGCACCTTGCTATGCTCTGTCCATTCTCACCAGGCACAGCAAACTATTTTGGCTGTAGATGAATGACCACTAGGTAAAGCAAATACAAGGCTCCTCAAACATCAGGGGGTTGGAGGACATGGCACTTAGAGGCGTGGTTTAGTGATAGACTTGGTAATGCTAGGTTAGTTTTTGGGTTTGATAAACTTAAGGGTCTTTGCCAACCTAAATGATTCTGTGATTCTATGAAAAATAGAAGTAAGACAAGCCTAGAACACAGAAAGTAAAAATGTGGTTTTCTGACACCTTTTAATCATCCCCTCCTACTAAGCAGAATTTGCATGAAGTAGGATCTTTACTCATTCTCAACATCTTTTTAAATGTTCTTGTGAAGCAGACCTTAGATGCTGAGCTGGAGACATTAAAACACTTAGAATATGTCTCACCATTAATTAAACATGGGTGCAAGCCTGTTGTCTCAGACAGTAAGATGTATTTTAAAAGTAAACCCTTAAGCCCAGTAAGTGGTTGCCTCAGGATGACCTGAACACAATCAGCACCAGGTTCTCATTAATTTGTCGTGGATAATTTAGGCATGAGCAGGACTGTGTATACTACAGTGTTGTCTTTCAGCAGATCATTCTGAGAGCAGTGTGGGCACTTCAAAATACAGCAACCTACAAATATAGCACTGCAGATGGAAAGCACGCCAGTCAGGACTCGACTAGCTGTCAAACATGCACTTCACTCTGTGGTACACATGTAAGGTTTGCAACTCCACCCTCTCTTTGCTGTTCCCAGAAACAAAAAATTCCCAGCAGAGCGTCTTCAACTTAGAATAAAATTGTATTTCAATGCAATTATAAAATATAAAGTTATGTATTCAGAGCAAGAGTGCAGAGAGTTACTGCCACAAGTCAACTTGCTAGTACATATTCATACTGACATGAGAGTATATGAAGCTAAACTGGCTTGCCAGGTTCAGATGTTTGTTTGCCTTCATTCCAGTGTGTGTTCTGTTGTGGTTAAACTTCATTCTGTGTTCAAGGGTTTAAGAATTGCTGTTTAAGAACACATAATTCACAATTTCTATTACAGTACTAAGACAGGACACCGGATGTTTTACTGGTCAGAGAGTACACCCTGAAAAGAATCTCTGAGATCCTGTAAGTCTGCAAGCATACAGATAATTTTTATTCTTCTTCTATTACAGCTATTTTGTGGCAGATTATCTCACAATATGTATGTATTTTAGTGCTGTCAAATTGCATATTAAGTAAAGTGCTTTTCCTTTTCACCAGACTATGCCATTGTTTCTAAATTTCTGTATTATATATTTCCTATATAACTTCTGGATTCTTATAGAATTAATATTCATTAGAACATTAGACTTATTCCTTTGTGTGTACTCCCAGCATGTGTAATGGGAGAAGAAAGATTCCTGTTTTCCTGTCTCATACAGCAGAAGCAATTCTGATGGAGTCAGTAGAGTAGCATTAATATAAAACTAATCTCAGGGAAAAAGCCTAATGCTGGTTGAATCTTTTCAGCTGATGGCACACCCTTCTTTATGTACTCAGGAGAAAAGTGAACCTCTGGAAGAAGAAAAGAAGGAAATTATGCACGTGTCTTTGGCTCTTCTTCTTCTGTGGACTCTTCCCACCATGTTGTGAAGCTCCTCTGTTCCATCAGCTACACAAATAAGGAAGATGTGATAATTGCAGAGACATTAATTAAAACTGCTGTCTCTCCTGTCTCTTGAATGTTAGCCTTTGCTAAAAAGGTCCTATAAAACAACTGTTACTGCAAGTTTAGTTTGCAGGTGATACTTGATATTTCTACCAAACTGTTTTGGAGAGAAACCACAAACTTGTTAAACCTCATGTCATTTCTGAATTCAGTTTCCTATTCTAACCACCTTGAAAATCAATATAGAAGCTCAGTGTAATCTTTCTTGCACTCACTGTGTGGGCTACTCTGTTTCAAAACCAGCTATTCACACATGGGGTTAGTCCCAGCTGTTGAAACACTGGTAACCTTTGCTCATCCAATTCCATATGTGGAATGAAACAGACTTAACTTTAAAGGGTTTATGGGACTCAGCTGCTCTTTACAGCAGTGTTTCATAGAAGCTGGGATTTAATTCTATCAGGTGCTGAGAAGTTTCAGCTCTCCTGAGTCAGGAAGCCCAATATCTCATAGGGTGTACTGAAATTGAGAAATTACATATCTCACTCACTTGTGTTAAAGCTCATTAAAATCACTGCCCTATGAAAGCACAAAACTGAGGCATAATTAAAAGATAATGGGTTAGAGGAACTCAGAATCCAGAAAGAACTCTGACCAAGTTCTTTTCCTCACCCAGGCCTTCTCTGGGCAGAATTTATTAATAATAAAAGGAAAATGAATCATTAAGTCCCAGAGTCTGAGTGTTGTATTATTAACTAGTATAATCTACTGTCAGGATTTACATGGTGACTTTTGAGCTAAACCATGAGCCACCTGCTGAAAAGCAAAATTAAGGCTACATGCTGGGAAAGAGCTTTCTCATTAAAATATAATCAGGGTTTGTTAGGGCAACAAAAAAAGAACCAAACTGATGTGCTGAATTAAACTGAATGGGAATTGAAGGTATCAGACAGCTGTGAAGAGTTCTTCAGCTCCCTCTTTTGCAGGGTGTAAATCCTACATGGGCTAACCATGGGAAACACAGACTGCATCTCTTGATTGTGCATAAGAGAAGCCCCTGGCCATGTTTCCTAAGAATAGTATGTGCGACAGATATGGTACTTTTTCTTCTGTAATGAGCCTCCTTACCCTTCTCCATTTATCGCAGAAGTGTAAAAAAGAATTTCAAGTGGGCATGGTCAGACTAATATTTGAGTAACAAGAAGGGATGTGCAGGCATGTATTTATAGTGTGGAGGGAAGGTTAAGAGGGATCTTCTCAATGTCCTCTTCAGTACCTTGCTACTGTTCCTTTGGTGTGGAAGTACCCTAAGCTGTCCAGCCTCTCATTTACACTGCTGTGTGAGTGCTTGGAGGATGTGTGTATTCAGGTGTGAAGGGTGGGAAAAGAAGAATAGAAAATACGTGATGTGAAAATGAAACAGAGGCTTTAATTTACTATCATCATTTGTAACCTCCTTCCAAAGGAATAAATGTGCACATTAACACACAAATAGTTCACAATAAATTCAGAAAATTGAAACTTAAAATCATTGTATAATTTGGAAAATTAAGTAAACAAAGGAAAATTTCTTCAGGCATTCTACAGATAGAGAAAAAGAGAAAAGAGGCCCAAGGGGACACTTCAGTATGTGTGCTATTTTATTAGTCAAATGAATTCCAGTGATTTCAAAAAGACCATTCACACACAGTTCCACATGTAATTAGGATCCCAGCTTTAAATTATAGAACACATTTTTTGCTTAGCTGAGATATTAATTTTAATTTGCAGAAAGGCAGAGGTTTCTACCTACGGGTAACTCCCTATAAACAGATTTAGTTGTGTGTGAAATGGGCAACATTAACATGTGGGGCTAGGCCTAATCAGTAGTTAGCTCATAAAAGGAAATCATATGTGGCAGAAAAGATTAGTGCCAATGCCCATTCCAGGGCTTGGCAAAGTGTGCTGTGGCGTCAAAGCAGAGACAGAAACCATAGGGTGACACAAATACCCAGGAGATCTCCCACTGCATGAGCTGGCCAGTTCAAGAACATCTTCTGAAGAGGTGGTCTCCATATTCTTTAAAGAAAAAGAGTCATTGTCATCACGGAGTCCCCTTCTGTACAGTAAAATAATGGCAAAAGCACTCATTTGGCAAAGTTCAGTGCATTGGACCTTCAGCCTCTGAAGGTGTGCAACAAACTACAGGCTGATGAACGTGGAAACAGGAATTCATGACTCACTGGGTCAGAGAGAGAAAGTGTTTCAAAGAGAAATTAAAGATGAGAAAGACTGTTGCTGTGAGGTTAGACTTTAAAAGTGTGTTTTTAATGTTGCATTAAGCACAGTAATATTCTCTCTCCCCAGTCATGCAATATGCAAAGTTTTGGTGAGTATTTTGAATCAGGTGAGTATTTTCAAATAGTGTTTAACTTCAGTTTGTAAAGGCTAATGATCTATTTCTGTAAACATAAAACACACTGAAAAACAGGCTGTAAAAAGCCAAGAGGCAAGAAAGGAAGAAAACAAGGGTAAGAAAGATAACATGAAAAATATTATGAAAAGCCACATATAAAAAGAAAAGAGGATGAAGCAAAGCAGCAAAACACAATAATCTTTTATTTTCTGACATTAGCTTCCCGGTAGTGTGACCTTTGCCTTTTTCTGTCTCTCCATTCAATGCTGCTCCCACTTGTGCTCTCCTCTTTAAATTCAACATTTCGTCTCCTTCTGGTCTGTCTTTGCTCTCCTAGTGTTGTCTTTCTGTCAGTGAGGAGGCTGCAGATGGGCCACAGCTGTCTGTCTCCCAACAAGTGATGCCATTACGGGGCTGTTCCCTTCCAGGAATTAGTGGGTGAAGATTGGAGCCCTGCCATCTGCAGGGCATCAGCTAGGGAAAAGGAGAGCTGAAAGTGTGAGAGAATGACTGGACAGTATCCAGAATGACTGGACAATATTAAGAGTGCTGAGCAAAGTTTCAGGGGGGTTTTCCTGAATGAAAATAACCTGCCTCTTCAGTTTCTTTCCTGAGGGCTACTCATACCCCTTCAATTGCAGAATTTGTGTCTGGGACGTTTACCCATGAGAGTTGCTGCAGCACAAAGAGGCACAGGGGAATGGGAACCCAGGTAGTGACAGCCTGTTGGCGAAGGAATTTGGGCCCTGATAGGTAAATTAAAATTTTTTAGAAGGTAAATTTACATTTTCTAAGTAACTAATTTCTTAAAAGCTCTTCAGGTCAATCAGATTTTTTTGCTAAATCTGCATTTTGTTTTATTCTGTTGTCTTTCTTTTCTGGGTCCTTCCTTCCCTCCCACCCAACTTAATAGATTTATCCAGTCTGCAATTGCAGGGTAGAGTTCTTCCCACATGCTCAAGTCCTCTGCTTCCACTGCTATGGTTTTTGTTGGCATAGAGGACTATAAAAGGAATGCTACCCTGGCAGCTGGGTGTTTGTTGTTGCAATGACATCTTCCCAATTAGCCTTCTGGATAAGATTTTCACCTTACTCTTCAATTGCTCTGCTCAGTAAGGCACACCAAGCTTCTTGTCACTGTGAGATAAGCAGGACAGCATGAAGGACTCCACATTCCTGAGAAACACTTGTTGCAAATTGATAACAATTCAGAACTTCTGAATCTAATGGCACCTCAAAATGGCATAGTCAAAGAAATTAATTCCTGAACCACTGTGTACATAAAGATTCATTCAGACAGCAAAAAGATATCTTCTCCTTCTGGAAGTTTTAATGGGGTGCTAGATTGGTAACTTACCTAAACTGCAGTTTCAAGAATATGTACTAAATGGTCTATTTCTGAGATGTAACATAGGCCATGTGATGTGAGGTTACAACACAGATCTAAGTCATCTTCAGTACCTGGGGAGTGCCATTGAACAGAGAGGTAATATATATATACTGCCAAAAGGAAAGTGAAAACATTTTTTTCATAGCAAGTGCTCCTCTCCGGCTTTTTAGTGAAGTAATTCAGTATTGATATGTGCTACTAACTTTTCCTTTCTTTTTTTCATTCTAGAGATGGAAGTCTCCATTGGCAAACTGCCAGAACCACAGGAAGCAAACCAGAGGACCAGAGGCAGGAGCTGATAGAAGGGGAGCACACTTCTCCCAAGGATAGCTGATTATTTTTATAATGTATTTTTAAAAATAATTTTCCTCTTTTGGCTTTTAGCCAAAGTTGTGTTTGCTACCTCCAAGACATAAAATAGAAACTCCACACTGCTCCACAGCTTTTCCCAACTCCTATAAGAATGCAAACTTGGTACATTTCCTCAGCTTTTCCCATGTCATTCATTTGAGATGAACTTTCTCTTTTCATATGGAAAGTTGAAGTACAAAGAGGCATGCACACTGCTTCATATATGTGCATATTTATTTTTTTAAATTGAAAGATAAGTGATCAAAATGCATTGATCCCTTGAGAAATAAGGTTTCTGAGTAAATATTCAACTGTCATACCATTAGATGTGCTTAAACAACACCAGTTGAATATAACAACCCTCCCTGCTCACTTTGAGGGAGTTAATAGCAGTGGAGAGGAACTTGTTTGACAAGAAGCCCTTCATAGTGGCCATCAATATCAGGCAGGACACCTGACTGCTTCATGGTCTTTACAGAGAAGGACATAAATGTTTAGAAGTTTTGATATGCAGATTAGTATGGAGAGAAGAAACTTCCTCAATTTATTTTCTCCTATCCTGAAAATTTGAACCTTTTGCCACTGTGGAGCAAAATCCTCCATGATCTACATGAGAGGGTAACTGAGGATCAACAGAATATCTCAGCCGTGAAACATGACATTCTTTGAACACATCCCCAGGAAACATTTGCTTGGGGAAAAAAAACAACAGTTAACCTCAAGCAAGCAGATCTTGCAGAAGGAGGCGTTTTCATTTCCCATGTTCCCAAGCGCTGTGATGTGAATTCTTTGAAATGACAGTAGCTGGAAAAGACAGGAGCTCAGGCAGAGAACATGCCCTAAGGGACATGCTGTGGCTCCAGCAGCTGTGAGGAAGACATCAGCTTAGAAAACAGCACCCAACACAGCACCTCTGCCACAAGCATCAAATGGAAGAAGGCAAACCTAATTCTCAAAAAGCCAAGCCATCTGCAATCAATGCACTTACAGTAACTTATGGAAGAATGTCTATTAGTCGTATAAATGCTGTTCATACAACTCACTGACTAAGACAAAATTGCTTTGACCATTCATCTTAAAGCTTAAGGCATCGTGACTTGAGGAGCCTTACTGAACTCTGGACTTCACGTTTGTCCTCAACCTTTCTTCTGAGTGTTGTATATTTTATCCAGAAAATAACGCCGAGGTCCAGTTTTCTTTAAGAGCAGATAAAGAATATGACAACTTCTGCTTTTGAAAGTAGATTGCTTTAGACACCTCTGGGTCTTGCTCTAAATATAAATCACCCATGCAGTATGCTTGTCAGCTTTGGCCAGACATGTCATACAATGACATGGGTTGGGTTGGGTTGGGTTTGGGATTTTTTTTTTTTTTTTTTTTTCACCTAGATATAAGCAAACCTTAATGTAGAAACTTGAAAAACAACCAGACTACTGTCATCTTCAGTTGAGAGAAAGAAACAGAAGCACTCTGCTTAAGTCCTTCTTTCCCATATGGCTCATAATAAGTCAAGACTGCCATTTTCTTCTCCTGAAGTGATTTTGAAGGTAATTTCTATTTTGATACAGATCCTGGAGGAGTAGATAGAGCATCCCGGCATTGCTTTTTTCATAGCAGAAGAAGGACCTGTAATGATACTAACTTACATATACCAGACATTACGGCTAACTTGGAATTCTCTGTGCCCTGAACAGGAATGTTCAATACCAGCATGGTTTTGGTAGAGCTTTAAATAGGTGTGCTCGCCATCTAGGTCTGATTAGGAAACACAACTTTGCTGTGTTGTCCCCAGTGATACTGGACCAGATCAACAAAACTACATTTCTACAGTCTGCATCTTTAAAATCTGTTTCAAATCAGTGGTTTGATGCTTCTTAATCATTGGTTCATAGAGCATGTAGTCAGTGCTCGCAAAAAAATTTAGCTCTGTATCTTTAAGGGTTGCATGTTTCCTTTGAGACTGATACAAACTTTAGCAGAGCCCTGGGCAAGAATAACATGAATGCTGCAAGCCTGCATGGGGCTCTCCTCAGCAGTGCTGTGGAGAGAGCATCTTTGCACATCCACAACAAGCTCTAACCTTTCCTCCCACTCTCAGCTGTCTGTGACTTTGCCCCCTCAGGCTATGATTGCCCCATCTTTTCATTTTTGAAGCTTTGCAGACTTTGATGCTGTTGCTGGCAGTGCTGAAAGCCAGGAGCAGGGGAAGGACGTGGTAAGGAAGAATGTGTTGAGATTGAGAGGGAAACCAGGGAATTCGGTATTTGACATGGCCTGTCAGTATCAAGTGAGGGCACAGCATGGATAAGGAGGTGTGGACTGAAGGGATGGGTGGAAGTGTTTGTGGAGCAGAGCTCTGAGAAGATGGATTTCTCCATGCATAAATAGACTGCACACCACAGTTAAGGTTTCCTATTCCATTTAGTAATTCCAAAGAATCTCTGTCAGTTTCTGAAGACTTTTTCACAACATATTGGGTACCCTTTGCATATGCAATATGAAAGAATCTGGCAGGCACAAATAAATTCATCAGAAAGAAGTCATTACCTTGTGGAAGAACGGATTGATATCCTAAACATGAGCTGTGAGAATGGGTCAGGAAGACTCCTTCTCACTTTTGGTGTGAAGGGAACAAACTACTTGGATCTCCAGGAATCTCCAGTCACACACAAGTGACACAAAAAGTTGACAGCTCTGTTTGGTAGTTTAGATCCTCCTGTAGGTTTTGTCTTTCTAGCCCATCTGTCAAAAAGATACAAAACTCACACATCTATAACAAGATGGTGAAGTGGGAGCAGTTAAAGCTGTAGACAAGAATTAGTCAAGTCTGTGCTACCTGGTGACTTTGATCTCCTTTCTGTTACCTGTTCTTTCACCTTAGCAAGCTTTCCTAATCAATGCTCTTTTATCAGTCTTGTCCTTGTTCTGTATTTGAAAATCAACTGAGATATCCTTCATGTAACCAATCTATCAGCCAGATCTAGATCAACCATTCTATTTTCAGCCCACAGGCATTTTTCTTGTTAGACAGCTTCTGCATCTAGACTGTCTCTTCAAAGTTCACCTTGTACAACAGTATCTGAACAGTGAGTAAGAGAAAAGGAGATAAGAAAATGTAGCTATTGTCAGAAATGGAGACAACTGCAAAAGCGGGTCAAGAGAGTGTTCTCCAGCAGAAGCTCTAAATCTTGAAATGGGTCAAAATGTAAATTAACCCAGAACTCTCAGCATCTACCTGGGACAAGTGCCCATCAGCACATGGATTTCAAAGCTGTTTCAACATGCAGATTCTTAGATTTTGAGTTCAGATGGCTCTATGGTGACCACCTGGTCTGAAGTCCCGTGTAATACATGCCCTAGGACTCACTAAAGAAAAATTCTTCTTTAGATCCCACATCAGTACTGGAAATAGAGGATATATTAAAAAAACAATCAATCATATTCCCAGGGGTAGAGAATTCTTCATAAGCCCTGTGTGTTGAACTTCAGTGTCTATCCCCATTTTTACAATACTCTGACTTTATTTCTGGTCTGAATTCGTCTAGCTTCAACTTCAGCAATTAGTTCTTGTCTGAGCACTTTGTGTCTGATTTGAGTGCCCTGTATTACCAAATTTCAGCTCCCCACCTAGATTATCAAAGGCTTCTCTTGCATTTGTATTGCATATAATTTTTGTGAGATAAGTAGACAAGGTAAGATTTATTATGTATACATTCAATAAAAATAATAAATATTTCAAGACTAATTAATAAAATATTACAGGATGTATTTATTTTTTTCTGAATGAACATTAACAATCCTCACTCCTTGACTGCCCAGGTCAGATTTTGCTTGCTGACAGTAGTTTGTGTTGTGATTGCTACTCTGTAGAGCAACCTAACATTCTTTCTATTGATTGCAAAAATCAGGTTGTTTTGATTCATGAGAAAAATGACTTAAGGTAAGAATGCAAAAAACACAAACCAAGAAACTCATGTATTTGCCTGACTGCTAGATTATATTTCACCATCCAAAGCAGAAAATAAATATGTAACTCAGAAAGTAACAAGCAACACAAATCTTGCCTCAAAGAGCTATTAGCCATTTAGTTCTGAGCATAACCTCATTTATTTTTGTAAGCCTTAATTTGATTTCAAAAGAAATGTATGATACTGTAGCTAATTTCATCCTGATACCAAAGCTAATTTATCTTGCCTTTACATGTAGCATCACATAGCTGGAAAGATTATTGTATTTGGATAGAGTTACGGCAAAATTGCTCATTTTATTCTGCATGTGTACAGGGTGTTTTCCCTGCAACTTAGAACCAGTTGATTCCATTCTGTGCCTCGCTTTTTAGGTCTGATCCTATTGCATTTTATTCCATCTAACGACAGAAACATTGGAGGTTTTAGGCACTACATTAAAAAACTGTCAAGCTAGTGAAATAAAATCCTTGTTTGTACAAAATAAAGTTATTTCTTTAGTATCTATTTTATATTTATATTTCATATACCACAGTCAGACCAGAAAGATGTTGAGAGTAAAGGTGTAAAATATGTGATGTACGTGATATAACTGTGTAATTGGATAATGTACATTCAAAAAATTCCAGCCAATGAGAGGAAATCAAATCTTTCCAAAGAACTCATAAATGACACAAGCATCTTTCCAACACCAGAACATAAGTCAAGAACTGCCTTTAAGTACTGTGTTAAGTATTATATTTTTGTTTTCCATTGCTTGTAGAAAATCTTTATGTAATACTGAGGTAGTTTTAGGTAAACAAAACTACCAGAATACAAGAAAAACATTTTCTGTAGGTTCTCACAAACTAAGAACAGTCAAAAGCAGCAGCAGCAGCAGCAGCAGCAGCAGCAGCAGCAGTAGCAGCAACAAAAATCAAGATGCTTTCAGAAGCTTTTTTAATGCAGAATAAAAGAAGGGTGAAATTCAAAACCAAGTGCTTTACAGGTGAAAATTAGATTAACACACCACGATTGCTTGTCAGTGTTTGTGGACATGAATGGGACCAGACAAAGTACACTGAGACCACTTCATGTGACTTCACACAAGCATGGCAGTGAAAAAGAGCTTGCAGAGTCTATAACCATTATTTATTACCTTATTGAGACCTGTCTTCACATCCAGGAGAGAGATTAATATCAATGGGAGTTCGGCTTGCAAGTATCCAGAGGTATATTGGGAAATATGAATTGAAATAAGATACTTGAAGAAGAGGAAAAAATGTGTGCATTACAAAGCATTTCAGATCAGGTAGTTACAAATTAATAATGTGGTATTGGCTATTCAGGCATTTACTGGGAAATAAAGAGAAACAACAGTCTCCCGATTGCTCAGGCCTCTCTTCCTGTCAATAAGTCAGGCATCAGCAAACCCCCAGATCCAGAAAGGCACCATCATCTCAGGCTTCCTGTCAGAGCTTCTCACATGTTGGGGAAAGGCTGAGAGCGGGAATGGAGCAGAATGCATGCTAACACACCAAGAGGGCACTTGTTGCATGAGAAAAAGATCCAGAGTTCTCCTGAGGGAGTCTCACACTTTTTCTTAAAGGGTTTGAGTGTTTTTGATTGAGCTTGGCCTGGTCTAACCAGGCTTGGCAGGGGCATAGGGCAGGGCTGTTGAGCCCTGACGGGCACAGAAACTCAGGTGGTCATGGGCTCTGAGAGTTGATATTCAAAAACATGTTCTGTGCTTCTGTCATTTTGTCTGTTGGGGATGGGTAGGAAGACTTCTGCTTATCATTGAGTTAGTCCTTGGGGCTTTGGTCCAGCACACTTGTAAATCATCAGTGGAAGTAGATGAAGTGTGGTCCTAAGATTAGAGAATCATAGGATAGACAACAGAATATTATGCTTCTAAATGAAGAGGATCATTAGGGCAGGCTATTGATAGCAGTGACTACCAAGGAGATCACTTCCATTTTATGTGTTATTAAATTTGTTTAATATCTAGAAGCTAGTCATAGGAAAATAAAATCTGCCTGATCAAGCCATCACAGGTACAGCAATTATGGTTCAGCTTCAGGCTATGTCTATCAAATCTCCATTTTTTTCTCAAAGTGTTGACTATAGAATTTCTTTTTCCTTGGATCTTCTGGTGCCAAAGTCTGTCAAGGTCAATCAACATAAAGTGGCACTGCTTGAAGAACCAGCATGACTGACGGGAGCATGGCAGTAGTATGTGTGTTACTGGTTGAGTAATAATTGAAATTAGTTGTATAAAGCAAAAATGTTTTGCACTATTTCGTAGAAAAAATTGAGTATAGGCAAAATTCAGCTTTGTGACTTTATGCAGCCACTTTCTGGGAATGTCACCGTTACAGGCTGTTGTGAGCACCATCTATTGAAAACCATGTTCTCTCCAGAATCTTCTTCAGGAAATAATTTTATTTTGATTGCTTCTGTTTTGTTGAGCAACAATGTAAACTTTTGCATGGAATATATCCTGTATCTTCCTGATACAGAGTTGGGAGAGCTGGAGTCTCCCTGCCAACAATAGCCATCTTAAAGCTTGGTTCCCAGTATAAATTAACCTGTTATTTTTCTTCTCTTATCAAGAAAGGATACTGACACCTCTAGAGGACCTCACCAGGACCTGTGGTTTTTTCTCATTTAAAAAAGTTTATTTAAAACTGTCTGGCTCTGCAAGTATAATGAATCAGGAAATTCCAAACAGCAGTTTGGAGGAAAAGTTTAGTTTAATTTTGTTTAGGAAAGGAGTATCTTCTTCTTGAGCTTCATGGGTGACCATATAAAATAGAGTCTGCAAATCAAAAATGTTTCCAAATACAGCTCTGCTGTTGGCTTGGAGGGAGGTTGTAACACTAGAAAATGATACTGCTTCTATTACTATGTGGATGACACAGAGAAATGTCTTACAGACTAAAAGATAGCAGTTCCTCACAAAATTAAATATCAAAGATTAAAACTAATTTAGCAATTCATTTTGTAGGATAAAGTAGATCTTAGCATACAGATAAAATCGTACATTTTTTAAACTAATGAGAGGTTTTCAGTAGGCTGGCTGGGGAGTTTGATATCACAATATATATTTAGCTGGATGCATTTTCTTCAGTAAAGCTGCTGGTTTGTAAATTAGACCTATGTTCGTGAACCAGCAATCATTTGTTAAAACTTTAACTTTCTATTTTTGCACATAGAGTTTCTGACAAAGTTTTTGAAGTCTGTTTTCTTTCTCATCTGTGTTTTTTGGGCTAGGCATATTGCATCTAAAGTCTGAAGCAGATTTTCTGGGACAAGCTATCTGGGACATTTAATTTTATTTAAACTTACTCTTCCAGTCCTATTGTCTTAAATGCTTGAGAACTGTTCTATGTGCATAAGCAAGACAATATCAGCCATTTCCCTGGTATAATATAGATTTTGTAAAATACAGTTCTCCAGGCTGTTTAGCCTGGGATCAATGTTTAAATGTACTCCGATTGTGGACTGCTATACACATCCATCACTTCTGTGCACTGCTTCCACACATAGAGTTGTTACTGCTTCAGAGCAGCTGGTCATGCATGATTATAAGCAGATCTAGCTCTACTTTCATCCTGTCTAAAATCTTGACATATCTGTCCTCTGCTGAAAACGAGTGATGCAGCTCCATGACAATTCAAGTGTCATCACGCTGTGTTAACAAGGCCTTCATATCAGCATCAGGAGGAAATGTGTTGACACCTTGTTTACAACCATTCTCTGTGGACGTCCAGAACCGACTTGCCTTTCACTCACATGTATTTTATACTGGCACAATTCCACTGGGTTTACAGGTACTTTTCTTGATAGCCATCTGAGAAGAGAGTCAGATTCTTAATTTTCTGGTTTTGCTCATTCTGGAGTTGAATGTCAGTTTAAGATCTCAGACTTGCAAAATGCTTCGAATGATTTTGTGTGAAGTTGTTTTAAACATAAAAGTGTGAATATAATAGTGTAGCTTTAAATTTAAAAAAGAAGAATGTTTAAATATGAAACTGTAAGCATAGTAAAGCATAAGCCTGATAATCGTGTGAACCATAATTTTTTTTATCCTGTAGTGCTGAAGGTTAGCAGTTTCATGTGGCGTTCTCACATGGACTAGTGATTTCAATTTTAAGTCCCCGATATTTAATAAGATTAAAACTTAAGAGAAATTCCAGGGGTTTTTCTCAGTGATTAAAATCTGTTCTATTTTTAAAGTTTTATCATGTGGGTGAGATGCATCTAGAAATAAACAGCAAAAATACAGATTCCTCTGTATTTCTGGTGTCACTGCTATCATAATATCTGACTTCAGAAGCTTAAGCACCCATCAAGACATCCCCACTACCTGTTAACCATCTGCTTATGGTCTTTTAGTTTTCAATTGATCCCAGACAGACCAGTAGTACTCACTTAAATGCCTTAATACCACTCTTGCTCCAGCTTTTCAGGTTTCTGTCTTTCTTCTTTCAGACATTGTGTTTACCAGCCACAGAAATCTATGATTTCACTGCTGCAAGTATCCTTCTCTTTCTCTTACGTTGCCTTTACACATTCCTTCTGCTCTTCTTACACCTTCACTCTTCTTTCATCAGGTCTGTTCCTTTGTGCATTTTTTTCACCCCCTCTTTTTTTTTTTCTTTTATTTTATCACAGTCATCCATATCATTGCTGCAGTATGGCTTTGGACCTATTCCCTCACTCCTCCCTATAGGATTGTCTTGATTTTTTTGATAAAAGAAATCAGGGAGGAGGGAGAAATGGGCAGCTGAACTACATTCTCCATTAGCATGAGTTCATTGTCCTCATCTTTTCTCCATTGTAATACCTCTGTTATTCTCTTCTGACTCATATAAACCATGCCTGGTAATATCATCTTCCTTCTGCATCTTGCCAACCCCATCATCCCCTCAGTATGATCCTGGCTGTGAGTTTCCATGTCCTTGCATTCCACCGGAGAAAAGCTCTTTGCCCATGTTTCATTTTACCCCTTCTCTTATTGCTATAGTGGCATAGTGAAGAAGAAATCAAGTCCAGCAGTTTCTACTTTGGGCAAAAAAAAGTGGTTTTCCACTTCTCCCTGCCCAGACAGGAATGCAAGTGAGGAATTTGCACAGCTCTGGCTGCAGCCTCCTACTCCTGTCCCCAGCAGCTGCTGCTGCCCCTTTGCCAGCTCTTTCTCCAGCAGCTGGCTTTGCCAGGCTCCTCCTGCCTTTGAAACTCACCGATGCCCTCAGGCATCGCAACCAGTAATTCACATACGGCTCAGGGGACTGAAAATATCTGCTTACCTATAAATATGTACAGAGGCACACTCTTACACATATAAGTGTGTGTATATTATTTTTTCCTCTGTGTTCATATGCACACATACATGTCTACATTCTCGCATGAAAGCAAGTGATGTTCTGGTTCTCTCATTTCTCTCCATAGGGCATGTAAGCAGGTTTTTTGGAAGTGCAGGCATGGCACATCAGTTTTATCCCCTGGTTTCAAATCTATTTTAGAGAAAAATTACACCTTTGCATGTGAGTATGTATGTTTGCATCATATAGACTTGGCTGTAGCAAATTTTTCCAAACCCTTTTCATGTCCTGTATTTCCCTCAGTCCTTGCATTTTTTGAGGCAGGGCTTGGCTTTTTATACCTGTGGGCAGCCCAGAGAGGCTCCAAACCCTACTTATGCTGGCAAAATATGTTTTAAAAATAAATTCTTTCTAAAAATATGACTTTCAAGAAGAATTAATGCAGATAGCTTCTGAAGTCCCAGGCTTTTCAGAACCCTCACTACTAGGTAGGGAAAAAAACCTCAGCTGAATACATTACAAGTGTGTTAAGTGCAGCTTTAAAATTGTTGTGCCGTGGCCAACATGCTGTAATTTTTCACAGGCATTGCTGTGCTGTGGGAAAGAAGGAGGAACACATTTCTTTGTGCAGGAGGCTGGGTGTTTCTCAGCAGCTCTGTCCTCTAGGCTGTTCCCTCACAAGCTTGACTCTTTGCCTGAGGCTGGCAAGAGGCAAGTCTCCTTCTCTTGCGTTCCTTGCTTTCTCTACAAAATCCACTGAGGAGCTCCACCCCTGCATTCTCACGCTTCTTAATGTGGCTATAAACAGCACCTTATTTGCTGCCAGATCAAGTTATCTGCATAGGTTACTTCAACCTAGCTTTTGTGCCAATCCCATTTTAATTCAGCCAGAATACTGGCAACAAGCTTTTCCTTTCCTTGGATTGCAGGAATGCTGCCAAAAAAATTATCTACTACTTCAGAAACAAGAAATGGCTTAATGTTAGAAGACTGATCTCAAAAGGGATGACTACACCGAGGAAAAAAAAAAAAGCTTGTGCTTTTCTCAACTGCACAGTCTTGAGGCTCATGTCTACTGGACCTTAATCCACTAACGTCAGGGTTTCTGTATAAAATCTCCTGTGTAGAAACAACTGATATCCTGATTGGTATCTCTTTTTGTTGGCCAAAATCCCAAAGCAGACTAGGACTTGCCCAAAACAATTTATTAGAAGCCTATCTACCAAGAGTCTTTAGCTAACAAAGCCAGAAGAAGAAGTAAACATCTATTTTTAAAAAACCTATTCAGCTCTCCTGGGTATAACCTAGAGCCTGCAGATATGACCACATCATAACTGATGGTTTCATGCATCTTCAAAAAAACCCCAATGGATAAACTGACTCATTCCTGTTGCCTCCAAAGCAGCCCTGTCATCAGCAGAGACACTCCCTTTTGGCAATGACAGTCTATAAGATTGCAGCTTCTTAATTGGGACATAGTTCTGCCCTCTTAAAACAGAACAAGAAGGGGACCCCAGGGTAACAGGCAGCTGTATACTTGATTTCCAAAGTAGCTTGTGCAGGGGACAGAAAGTTGTGTGTTTGACCACTTGCACTTCAGGTTTAGTCTAAATAGTGCACCTTGACAACACCTTTGGGATGCTCCATAGTTGTACATCTTTCTCCTTACCTGCTCTTGTTCATCAGCATATTTTGCCTTATATATCTGTCATCTCTATTTTAAATGGGCTGCAAGCCACGAATGCCCTTTTGTCTGACTTTCCCTGGTAAAGGTCTCTGTGACTTTGTTACAGGCATCACACCGAGAGCCCAAACCAGAAGGCTGCTAGTCTCTCTTTTCTACATCCAATCCATTCTTGCAAATAATTAGAGGGATTCTGATGATGAGAATCAGGGATAGTTCATGTGACCTTTCTGTTAATGTGTTTAAGGTTTTCAATTAGGAGCCACAATTAATGCCTATAGTTAACTCATACAATCAGCTCTCTTTTCTCGTTTCTCTACCAGCTCCACCTTTGTTTCATGCTCCCCTGCTTCAAGTTCATTTAAAAGCCCCGAGGGAGGGAGAAAAAGATATATTCTCACAGGTGTTTTTAGCACTCTGATGGGAGGAGGGGATCCTGTTTGTGAACAAAGTTTGTGCTCTTATAATGCAAGTCAGTCAGATAAAGCAGTACTAATGATGATAAAGAGCACTGTAACAGACAGACGGTGATGATTTCTGGATACTAATTTGGATGCTTCTTCTTTCAGGTATGAGCAATCTGGAAGTTCCAAGAGTTTGCACGGTAACAATGTAAGGTCATGAAGGAAAATTGCAGTAAGAACTCTAATAAAACAATCTTTTCAGGAATCTTTATGGCCTAGAGAACTCTAGAGGCAAAGACAACCCACAGCCAGGAGACAGGAAGTGCAGGCATGCCTTGTACTGTGGACAGGAAAACAATGTGTGTCCTCTGCTGGAAGCCCTTGCCCTGGGGAAGATCAGCAGAAACAGTGCACACAGATTGTCAATGAAGAAGCAAAGGGATTAGTTATGATAGCTGTACATTTGGATTTTCTCAGGGCTTAAATATGGCAAAACTTAGATGGGCTTAATTGCTGGACCCTGACAAGCTGCTTCAGATAGAAGCTGCCAGTATGACCTCCTCTGAGCTTGCCATCTAGCCATATTGCACTCTGTGAGCTCTTGAAGTGTTTTATAGGTGTGCAATAAGTCAAGGAACCTCAGGTGTTAAGTTTAACTTCAGGACCACTGTTGTGAGGCTCATAGTTCAAACGACTGATGCGTGATTATATTTCAGGTCTCAGCAACAAACAGCTTGGCTACTGTTCCCATCAGGGGCCTGGGTGTTAGACTGTGGGATTACACTGCTGATGTCTTGGCAGTACACTGAAGATGACAAAATTTAAGTAAAATTAAAAGAAATGGTTGTTTAACTGACTGACAGAATGAACACCAACACGGGAAAATTGACACAGGAAAATGACAGGTTAGAAAATAATTGAATAAACATGTGCCCAGTTTGTCTGTGACTGGTGAATTCTGCCCCAAAATAGTAAAGGAGTTGGCTGAGAAAGCCTTAAAGCTACTTTCAATTGTTCCAACAGAATTGTGGCAGAGCAGTGAGCATCCACGAGACTGAAAGGGGGCTAGCCTAACACCTACTCAAAAGGGCAAGCAAGTCACTGAATTGTCAGGCTGGAAAAAATGAACAATCAGAGTCTTTGTGACCATCTCAAAGAACACTAAGTGGTGAGTAACAGCCAAAATGGATCAGAGCAAATCTGATCTAATCCAGCCCAAACAACCTAATTTCACATGATGAAAAGTGGTCATCTTACTGTCACTTCTTGAGCTGCTGTCAGCTGAGGCAGGGAACATATGCTTGACTCACCCCGTTTGCAAAGCAGATCTGTGTCTACAAATAAATGTATTAATTTATATGTTTTTCTTCACAACTTGTGGGAGGTAAAAAGGCACAAGACAACATCTGTTCAGAATTTTAAAATTTTTTATTTAGAGAACAGAAGATTTTTCCATCGGTTGTGGCAAAGAGAAAAAGAATAACCTGATCTCCACATGCACAATTCAAAAGAAAAGAATAGTCAAATAAATATTCTTAATCTGCAAAAGGAAGAAATTGCATTATACAGACCAAAACTCCCTGATCTTAAGGATCATTAAGTGTTGGACTAGATTATGCAAATGGTATAATTTGCTTTCCTTAAGAACTGATGAGACAAACACCTGCTACGAATCACATGGTTATTCCTCATACTTCCAGTTTTATTTTCTCTGGTTTTCCATGATTTGGAAATATTTGTGATCTCTCCTAGTGCTGGTGAAACAAACCCGAGGACCTCTGTCCAAGGAGTAAGGTGCCTTGCACTTTGGGGAAACTCTAACTGCCAAAACAGATACCCAAGACTGTATTTCATGACCCTCTTTCCTAGATTCAGTTCCCAGTTACAGCCAGTTCAACTGCTCTGGCTTTTTTTGCTTTCACCTCTGCAATGGCTAAATCTGCAGCAGCTGGCAGCCCCATGCCACATAGGACACTGCTTTTAGGGCAACTTTCTGGTGTTTGTGTTATGATGAATAAGGTAGAGAGATTCAGTGTACTGTAACACCTGGAGGAGGGAGCATGCTCTCATATAAGCACTGGCCTTTTTTGGATGCACAAGTACACTCCATGGATACTCAGCAAACACTGCTTTATAGAGCACTCCCTGCCTGCTGTGCCAGTGCTACTGGAAGAACAGGGCAGCTCCAGTCAGGCACCGAGCCCTGGGCAGAAGCTCCATGTTCTCAGCAAGCACCTTCAGCATCAGCTTCTTTTTTTAGGTCTTTCTAAGAGAGGCCAAGAGAGGTAATGAACAACAGTTGGGTCTTCTGAAGAATAGAGCCAAGACAGCTGTAGGGTCTTGATTCAGCAATTTGTTTAGTCTGATACCTATTTCCCTCATCCATTATGGACTACTTTGCCCCTCACCCCCAACTTTAGTGTAATGTTTTTTAAGGAGCAACAGGTTCAGTTGAAAGCTGGAACTCTGGGCAAAAAACGTAACCAAGAAACATGTATGGCAAAACCTTGGCCTTTGGCATCTATCTTTTATTTTGCTGGGCAAATCTTTGTAAAATCAAATCTACTCCACAGGACTAGCTAGAAACCGTCTCTAGAGATGAAGTGGTTGTGTTTCCTTCAGGAAATTCTAGCTGAGACCCATGTAACTTCTATTCTACTAATTTCAATTGCAAATCAAATTGTAAAACAAGTAATCCATTTAAAATTAGTCTTTACGCATTGGTCTTCCAGCAGAAAATAACAGAAGCAAGAGTAATCCACAGAGATCAGCAAAGATTCCTCTGCAGCCTGGTGTAATTCCCATTAAAGAGATGACAACTGTCCTGAGTTAGCAGTTGCTGTCTTTGGCAGGGAGAAGCTCATTTTACCAGTACAGCCCTATCAATTGCCAAACAGATCAGTCAAAAAGAGGGGTTAGTGACTGGCGTTTAGGTGAGAAGTAGTGCTGAGGAAGCTGGATAGAAGTGCTTTACAGAAGGGAAATTGAGAACATGGAACAGGCTGTGCCAAGGGAAAAACCTGAAACGGGCTGTTCATAGCAGCAGCAGGCAGAAATAATACTTGTAGAGAGGTAGGAGATGCCAAGGAGCACATTAATTTTCCATTGCTGGAAGTGTACCTGCCAAAGACCAGCCTCAGTAACCCCTTCTGGCCCTTATATGTTCCCAGGTAACAGTAAACTTTCATGTCTGAACTTGCTCTTTGTCTTAGAGTTCATCCTCTTCTCTCCTTCTGCCTTTTAAATTGTATTTGAAAGGTTTCTCTGAAGGATGCCCAACTTATCAATGTCATTTATAATATCTACAAGGAAAATCAGCGTGTGAACAGCTGCTTCCACTCATGATACGTTCCTCTCTTTAGGCCTTCTGTTGATGACCTCTACAGTACATGTGTAGAAATCTAAAATATTTATCCACTGGGGTGGCACTGTTCTTCTAATTAGTGCAAATGATGTTGCATGTCTTTCATAGTATCTCCTCTGAGACAGCATATGTGATCAGCTGTGGCAATAAATTTGTTTTCTTTCTTCCCTTCATTCTCTCTTTCCTCCTGCCATGCTTGAATCTGTTTTTATTCTTGGCTGAAATCCCTTAAGTTTAGCACTGTCACATTTACTGAGTTTCTCAGATTAAAACTTGATCATGTTCTCTCCAGGGAACCAAGTAAATGTCTCTATAATAAGAGCATGGCTAAAGTACGGGTACGCAACCGTCAACCCTTTTAAGGTTGAAGCCGTGCTGTTGAGTTTGTCTGGGATGCCAGATATCGGGTGCTGTTCCTCCAAGTGATCTTACACAACGGTGAGCAGGTGGGCTGGAAGTTAAAGCAACGTAAGCAATTACGTTAGGACTTGTGCTCTGGAAGGAGCTCAAAGCCCTGCACCGGTTCGGTATTTTGTGAGCTGGAGCTTGATCTTTCTCTCTGGCTGTGACTCAGAACCTGACTGAACTCTATAATTCCAGAGAGCCTGGAGCCCTGTTCTACCTTGGGTCCCTGTAAACTCTGTGATCAACCTTGAAAAAAAACCAGAATTGGTTCAACATTGCCAGATGTCATGGGTAATATTAAATTGTTTTATAACTCTCCAGAAGGGTAAGAGAGAAAATAAGCAGATCTGAAATAGATGTCATTCCAGCTTCTCACTGAAAAGTGTTTTGTAACACTTTCCTCAGCACTGTGTAAATATAAAATCCTTCTGCCAGTAACCCTTAGAGGGAACTAAGCATTCTTACACTCAGATGAGTAAATTGAGGCACAGGGGAGTGAGATGCCTGGAGCAGGGAGGAGGAATCAGCAGCCTTCTTCCATCTACCTGCTTTGAGCACCCCCTGTATGTGCTCTACCTCCTGGGCCTCTATTGAAGAACAGTTTTTGAGTAGGCTGGATTTAAAGCAGCTTGTTCGTCTTCTCCCTGCGGCACATCTTAGGGCAGCTCTGTTGCTATTCCTCCACATGGCAGCAGCTTCCCAGTGCCATGGATGGCCACGCTGGTGCCCAGGGCCGGCATGGCACGGCAGTGAGACAGCCGGGCTTTGCTGCTCCAGTTCAGCATTATAACAGCACAGAAGGTGCTGCTTTCTGCTTCTAGACCTTCCGTTCTGCTCTGGCAGAAGCATATGGGTCATTTGGATCTTGATTTATAAGGCAGACTTCAGCGAAGTCCATTTTAAAGACTGTAGTTGAACTGACTTAAATGAGTCAGCCAGAATTTTGCGAATTGTCTCATTTCTACACACAGTCTTGGTTGAAAATTTATCAGCAAATTCAGTCAACCTTTTTGATCCTGTATTAGAATGTACTAATTGTGCTTTCATAAATTACAGCATGTGCTGTTTCACCAAGGTGAAAGTGTAGCAATGTACTTTTTCAGGACCAATGCTTGGGCAACAATAATTTGTTGCTAGGCAATATTAGTTTTCCTACAATACTCTGTCTGCCTTATCTTTCTCATGAAGGGTTCTTTTGCTGGTGCTTTATTCTGCTTTTTTTCCCACCACTTCACACATGTAACTTTAAACATATGCATTTAGCCAGGCTGAGATGAAGGATAGGGGACTGAGCCCCAGAGCACCCCTCTGCCTGGCCATGCCAGGATGCTTTGGATGGCATCGGACAGGGAGAGATGTCAGGGTCCAGCTGGGTCAACGGTGCCACAGGGCAGCCTGCTGGGCCCATCAGCCACCAAGGCTGACACAGCTAATCCCCCTTGCTGTCAGGGACAGCTGTCAGACTGTGCCAGCTTTTTGGTCACTGCCAGCCCAAGCCAGATTTAAACTGGTGTCCTGTGGATGGCCTTGGATACCTCATCATCACTCCTGTGAGGGACTTTCCCTTTGTTTTTTAAATTGGAGTTTATTCTGCAGGGTAGGCAGTGCTGGTGCTGGCTATAACTAGGTCGCCTGAACCTGGAGAACTGGGAGGCTGAGCTAACCACCTCTACATATTTTAATCTTCAGACTTTAATCAGAGCCCAGGGTCTGCACTGATGCCTGTAAAATACAAAGAGAAGGGTGTGTTCAGCAGTCACTCCAAACCACATCCCTGCTTATTCTAGTTCTGGCTGCAAAGGTCACGAAGCACTCAGATGAAGGCTACTTCTAATTATTATCCCATTTGAAAAAAAAAATCCCACAGTGCAGTCATCCATGCAGAAGTGAAGGGAGGGAAATATGTCTTATATAAGCAGCACCTTTGGGGATTTGCTTGACTTTGTGTGTGCATATGTATGTGCAGCATTTGGTGGAAAACGCTCTTTCTCTTGGAATGGATATTATTCATGAATATGGTTCCAGTTAAGCTAATTGCTCTCGACTTAAAAAAAGAAGGGAAATTTCTAGTAAGCTGAAATACCTGACTTAGACATCTTTGAAATGAAGCGTTTCAAATTCTCATTTTAAAAGAAAAAATTTGCATGATCATCAATCTGTTTTATTTTTTAAGAAAAAGGATTTGAGGCGAGGTAGAAGAAACTAAAGAAAAAAAAAAAGAAGCATCTGACCTAAAGCTAAATTTGTCAGATATTCTAAATTTGGCCATCTGACTGAATGAATCTGTCTTTCACAAAGACCCCTCTCAGAGGAGGTGAAGTGTAATCTAGCCATTCAGGGTGAGCCTTTCACTCAAAAGCTGCTTGATGGAGAAGCCTCTGCATACCACAGGGAGGAAAGTAGGCCAACCTTTGTCCTTTAGAGAGGCACCTGAAGCTATGTAATCATTGAGGATTAAAATCTTCTGGAACTTTCGCCTCCAAGATGGACAGATGGCAACTTCATGTAACAATAAGGGCATCCTTACGAAATAAATGAAAGACAATTAGTCACCTCATACATATCAGAAGACCCTAATGCAGACAGCAAGTGTTGGGGATTTGAAAGGGATCAAACAAACTTAAGCTGTATTTTTTCTGAGGCATATGGAGGGTAGAATTTAGGGCTGTGCAAATAATACGAGTGTTGGGTATTTTTTGTCCTACATCTGAATGACAAAATCAGAATAACAAATTACAAATTGGATTGAATGCTAGATTTTCACCAAAAGAACACTAAAAAAATAATTACTTGTTCCAAACAGATCCCATGTATTTCATTTTCCTTTTAGCCATTTAAAAAGCTACATCAAGTAATGGTCCCATTAAGAAAACAGTGTTAATACCTCTGTTTTATTGTAATGCTAGTGATTACACTGTTGGCCCAGGATGTTGGATACCAACACTGAATACCCCACTCTACCCAAAGGGTCTTTCTGTGCACTTTTCCTGGACAGGGCTCATACCCATGTGTGTGCCCTGGAGCTTGCTCTGCTGACATTATTCTATTTAGTTTTATTTCCAAGCAGATGCTGGATTTTGAACAGCACTCCACAACCTCACCAGGAGTGCAGTCCTGGGGTGACAAGGATGAGTTCTGGTCCCTCCTGGTGGTGGTGGGTAAGTTAGGGGTGCCGGGGCAGTGACACAGCTCTGAGAGCAGGATGGAGCCTGCAGACACATGACACAGCAGCCTAGCACCTTCCAGCTCCACGTGGGCTTTGAACTGAAGACTTCCTAGGACAGTAGGAAATGCTGTCAGAAATGTAGAGGCTTCTCCACCAGTGTGCATGTATTTGCTTTCCTTCTGGCTTTCAGAGTCAGCATTATCACACCCAGAACTTGCCTGAAAATACAGCCTCTCACTCCACCAAGCGCCACTACTTTGTTCCTCTGTAACATTCTCCCTTCATCCTTCTCCAGCCCAGCCCAAAGTGCTGCTACCAAAACTGCTTCTGTTTCACATTGCTCTGATCACACCAGACCTGTTAATTCCTGTATGTACCTATCAGGTACGGACGTGCATCAGGTTCATTGGGTCCTTGTGTTTTCTGTAAGCAATTTCACTGCTGTCATACCTGGTCCTCACGGCGCTAGTTCAGCCCCAGAAACCTTCTTCCCTCTGGCCTTTGTGTTTACTTCATACTGTTTGCCAGGCCCTGCTCATGCCATATCTCCTGCTCACATCCATCCCATTCTCCTCCACAGTATATGGCCACATAGCCTCCAGTGCTGTCTCTTAGCATGGTTCAGGAGGCTTCTTACACTGCTCTTGCCCCAGGAAGCCTTAAGCAAGTCACTTCCCAGAGGCCAGGTCCTTCCTGGTATTTGCCAGGTGCATGGCAGGGCTGGCAGAAACATTTCAATATGCATTTCTTTCAAACATCTACCCCTTCTCACTGCACTCATCAGTGCAGTGTTTCACTGAGTTCCCACTTGAAAGTGGTGAGGGAGCTACTTCTCTCTGCATTTCTTCCCTTCTCTGCTCCTGACTGTTCAGCCTACAAACTGGCTGGGACTGGTGTTGTTTCCCATCATTTCTTAGCACAGACTCTGGCACAAAGGGACTCTGATCTCCACAGATCTAAGCCCTGCTGTATCAATAGCTAATTAAAGTTTCTTCCATATTTAGGACCCTAGTCATCCCTTTACTGACAGCTCTGTGAAATCACAGTGACTGGAAATCAGACTCAGTGATATTAAAAAGTAACCGACCAGACTGAACACATCAAACGTTTTCTGACCCGTTTCACTTTGTCTCCCTTATCTGAACCACATGGGTGGAATTTAGCGCCTCTATTTTTAAACCTTTAACTTAGGCATTGACCTCTTTACTGCAGTCACCCTACGTTCCCTTTGCAGTCAAAGAAGAGAGAGGCACTTCTGGGGTGCAGTTTGCATGCCCTACTTTTGGGGTCTACTTTAGGGCAAGATGAAAGGGACCCCAGAAATGCCTTTTTCTTCTCTTCACTGGCTGTGAAGAAAGTCTTGATAGTCATGCCACATGCTTACAGTGTCAATCAAAAGTGAATCTAAGTGCTCTGAGTTGCCCTTTGTACACCATTGTGCACACTGTTAGCTCTAAATAAAAGGATTATTTATAGCATATAGAGAGTTTTATATGTCACACATGTTCTGTATTTATATACATATAATACCAAATCCATGCACTCATCTATTACTAGGAAGCTCATCAAACAGCTCTAGTTATCATCATTGCTACACTTTTCTTACAGGTTCTTAGATGAAAACTCCACCTCCAAACAATTCAAACCAGTATGGATACTAGAGGTGAGTGCATGGGACATAGATCTGCACAGTCCATGTCCTTGGTGATTCTTTCCTTTTCTGACAATGTCATTCCAGTGCCAGCCATAAAGTCAGAGCCACACTCTGGGGAGTTTGGCTGGGGATATTTCCTTAGGTCTTATCAGGGGTGCATGGCAGCTTGCTGGGGAGTCTGGCTGGAACTGGTACTACTGAGTAATAGTAGCATCCCCCATGAATTGATTCCTTACCTGGGCACTACTGCCAGTGAAGCTTTTGGTAACAAGGAACTTGTTGTGTCAGTGTGAGAAGCCAGGCTGTCCCCATTTTTCTGCTTCAGCTGACCAAAATTAGGTCTGGAATTTTAAATTTATATATGAATCTACGTATGGGTCACATGATCCTGAGACCCACCATATGCAAAATTAATAACCCATCAGTACCACTGAATCTGCCTGATGGATATTGTTAGCCACCCACTCCATTGCAGCCTTCAAAAAGTGGAATTGCCACTTAGAGAAAAGGCTGTTTTAAAAAAGCGCACTCAAAATGCCATAGCCTCTGAACTAACTTTGCTGCTACATTTTATGCAGAAGATGAGAAGATTTTTGGGGAGGCAGGCCACATACGCCTTCTTATATATGCCTAAACAATAGCTCTGAAGAAAGTTTTCATTTTCCTGTTCAAATCGCTCTGGGAGGAAGTAATTATTTGACTTCTTTTTTCCCCAGTATGCACCTGAGAACTGGTATCAGTCACAGCAGGATCGATGCACAGATGAGGGAACACATGCTACCATACATATAAACTACATGCATGTCCTAGGAGCGTGTTCTGACATCACTAATTTGTTTAACCTACCTACAAGATAATATAAAAAAATGGAAGAAAATAAGCTGCTGATATAATTTTTCAGCAACAGTAAGTCATTTGGTCTTGAGCACAAATATTGCAATAAAACCTCTTGATACAAACACCATTTTGTGACAGAAAATTCCATTTATTTCCTTGAATTGGAATGCTAATTAAATCTGTCACTCGTTCTTCTGCCAAATTTCTGCTGCTACATCTGCAGGCAAAACTATATTTAAATACCCTTCAGAGTCAGTAGTATTTCATTGATTTGATTTATGAAGGGAGCATAACCAGGAAAATTGTATCCTGTTATCTTCTCACCTAGGAAAACAATGTGATAAGCAGATTCTTAAGTAGAGATGTCTGTTGGTAATGGGTCCAACTCTTTGTATGGCAAATGAAAGTATTATGATTAATGTCTTAATGTTACAGTGTATCTCTTTATAGCAATAAACTGCATCAAAAATCCATAGCAAAATATTTTCCCTTTCTTCCTAAGAGGCATTGTAGCTGTTTTCTTTTATGCTCAGCAGAGCCTGCAGAAGTTATCCTTTGTGTGCAGCAATCCTGGCACTTTCATGTACCTTTAAAAGAAACTTGGCCCAGCTGTACTGCATTTCTCATGGAAAGCCCCAGAGATCAGTATTCTCCTTCTAGCTCAAAAGGAGCCCAGACCATCAATCAATATCCCACTGCAATTAGGAAGTGGGTTTCCTTGAAGGAAGAGGACTTGATGGGCTTATTTGCATTTCCCCTTCCTATACGTCTGGGTTTATGCAAAGTGTCTGAAAGATGAATAGTAGGTACTTCTACCTGAATCACGCTGCAATATTGAGCTGCAGCAATGCCTCTGCTCAGGCAGCTCCCAGGCAGTGCACTCCCAGTCTTTCCATGGGGTCCAGAACTGTTCCCGTTCCCATCTTCTCCCTGTGGCAACACACTGTGACATGAAGCATCTTGTAGGGTGGCAAGGGACTGGGTAACTTCTCCTGGACAAGCAAAGTGGCACGGGGTATCCACACAACGACCCCTGTTCTGTGAATAGAACAGTTGCAGCAGCAAGATGTTCATGAAGGTGGATCTTGGAGGTCCCAGACAGTCTGGCTGGCCCCTGTTGGTATTGTTAGGTTTCTGACATGTTCAGGAAGGTTCTTGTTCTATCACTCTTGCACTAAGAAGGTATTCACAGGGCTAAACTTGCAGGTTCTCACTGAGCTGTTTCTCTGTGTGTGTTCATAGAAACGTTACTCCCATCCTGGGAGCTTATCTGGTGTTACAGGGGCTTTTTGGCTTGCCCATGCACTTTCTAGCTTGCAACTGTGCAAGCAAAGTATGTGCAACTGGAGACCGAGGCTGGCCAAGGCCCTGATGTCTCTCCTGTATTTAGGATCTTCAGAATTCCGTGGGATTCTGTTAGATCAATACAATGTGGATGTCCCCAGTGCAGCCCAAATGTCTGGCACACTGTGATTGTTCCTCAGACCTTTCCTCCTGACCCAGGCCTCCATGAGAGGCCCCTTCCTGCAAGAGGTCAGTGGGGACCCCAGGGCCACCATGGGTCCCTCTGTAGCTTCCAATGTAGCATGGGGGGCTGTGGGTGGTGTGGGCTGAGCTGAGGGAAGACACGCAGGCAGAAGCAGCAAACACAGCAATAGTTCATAATGTTATTTCATACTTGGAAGCAGTATTTCACCATTACAGCAGAACATGTGTTTGCATGTGAGCCCAGAACAGTGCTTTCCAGAGCAGTGGGGAGGAGTGGGGCAATGGTGGGAGCTGGCTGGTGCCAGCAGCCTGCCCTGAAAGGTTGTGATTCGTATGCAAGACCCTCTCTGCAGCTTAGAATTTTCCTGATATGTAAATTGAAAAGGTCTAATTTTTCAGGACAATGAAAGCACACGTCAGGTCATGCTGTTTGGGACTTGCATGGAGCCACAGCAGCTCTACAGTGGATATAAACAGCTCTACAGCATCTCTGACTGATTCTCAGCTTCCTCCGCACTCCAGGTACGAAAGCATGGGGGGGCTCAGCTGGATTAGGTGAAGCTGAAAACCTATAGCAGATATCTGAGGGCAGCTCCAGAGATTTCACACTGCTCAGAGATCCTGGCATCTTCCAGCATTAAATCAGAATGATGGACCCTTAATGACCTCAAGACAGGGTCTGCAGAGCAAAGGTCTGCCTTGATAACAAGTGTGATTATTGTCTTTAGATGGCCATCATCAATGCAGACAATGGATCTGTGTGTCTGGCTAACAGCTATTATCATGTATGGGATCAATATGTGCCTGCCATGGCCCAGTATTTTAAGAAGGACAAGAGAGGTGCAGAAGGTTGCATTCAGTGTCTCCTCTCCCTATACCATTCTTGGTCATATGTTCCCGGGTTATTTTAGCATCTTATGCATCTAGGCTAATCCACTGGAAATCAATCAGATCAGCTGGGAATGGGCATCCAGTGATGACAGATTGAATTAATGGTCTTTATCGCTGATTCAGTGGCAAGGGTCTAATCCTGATATTTCTGCTGTGACGTGCAGAACTGAGCACATATGGGAAAGCACAGAGACAGGCAAGGTGAGTGAAAACATGCTTTTAACTTCTGAAAGACCTGTACATATGAGTGGGCTGATGCTGGAATAAATAACTTGCCCTGTATTTTTAGTAGAAAGCCAGGTCCAAGCAACTTATGTTTGTATCTTCCCTCACGCCCCACTGACAGCATTACTGAATTATATGTACCTATTTCCTCATCAAGATACATACATTTTAATTATAGGTATGTTCCAGTTTCAGTCCTGCCTCCAAATATATCAAGGCTTTTAATGTTATCACACCTTTCTAAATACTAGTGATGTCATAGTTAAGTGCTGTTGTGGTCTGAGTTTTGTGTTATTTTATGTTGTATTAATTTAAATGTCACTTAAACTAATTTTTTTTTTCTTCAGCACTGCCACCTTTCTGAAGGTGATGCAGTAGACAAATGTAGTCTGTATTTTCCCTTGAAGACTTCAAGGTCTGTTCCCCAAAGATCAAGAGGTAATTTTTTGAGTAATAATTGAGGATGTCTTGAATTTTGACTCTCTAGGGAAAGTTTTTAAAAAGTACCCAAAACCAGACAGTCAAAGTCACCAGTCAGCTTTTAGAGACTTCAGCATATCCACACAATTTTGTCTGTAATTTATCATCGCAGCTATTATTTGTCTAAAAAATAGGCCTATACACATGAGTATAAGAAATAGCAGTGAGACTGCTGATACAGGAAAGGTCAGCAGGATCAAACCTTAATATTTTACATGTAATCCTATGAATATTAGGTCCCATATGCCCTGCTAATTCTAGCTTTATCTCTAATACGTGGCTTATTTCTTAGGATTAGGTTTAGAACAGCAATTGGTTGTTCAACAAACAGTGCACCAAAGCACCCATCTTGCAGCTGCAATTGGCTTCTTCTGCTGGGATTGTGAAAAGTAAGTCTCCAGCTCAATATCTAAGCAATTGAATCTCTCTGTGATGAAAGCTGTGCCTCCTAATGTCCCGCGTGTATGTGCAGAAGAATTCCCCAATCTGCTGGCGATAACTATTTTGCAGCCATGGAGAAATCTGGGATGGCAACGATTGTGTGAAAGCAATATCCAAGCCATCTATTACACTTGCCAAAATATTTCTGCTTCTGCCTCTGTGTGGCTGTTGGGCTGGGGTTTGCTGTGCTCTGCAAGCCCCTCTTTGCCTTTCACCATTACTCCCTGTCTCAGCCAGGACAGGCTGCAGCATCGTGCCACAGCGGGTGCACAGGCTGCCAGCTTGGGTGGGAGCAGATGGTGTTTTGAGCTGGATAAGCAGGGAAGTGAGCACATGAGGCTAGAAGTGGTGCTGGAGGGTAGCTTGGGCATGGGGGACAGCGGCTGGGCTGTGGAATCAAGGGCACCTGTGCCTCCCACCGCAGAGCCCGTGGTGTCTTCTGCAGGAGGCTGTTGCTGCGTCCAGATTTCAGCGTGCTTGCTTCAGTGCCTGGGGCCAGGCCCTGCAGTGACCTCTCCAGGCTCCAAATCACATCCTTACCCACACAGCAATCCAGCTCCCAGTTCCTTTTCTGAACACCTTGTAAAATCCCATCCTGAAAACAAGCTGCTTGGCTCACGGACACAGTGAGAAAGAGTGAGAAAACAGCAGTTAAACAAATACAGGCAAGGCATGAGAGCACATGAAGTATTAGTTCACTCACATCATCCAGTTTGTTCATTTTGTCCACAGTCATTTGCATCACATGCCCAGGCAGTCATTTAAATGTTGGACTTTTTCCTTCATCTTTGTGGCTTCTAGAGTAATATTCCCTTCTGTTGGTTGGCTGGACTGACTGTCTCTTTTCCAAGGTCAGGATGAGTGTGAACCTCTAGCAGTCTTGTGACCAACTTTCTGCTCTGTGACCAGCTCAAAGGTCTCCTGACTGCACATCATGCAGGCCTTGGACACATCTTTCCCTAAAACATCAGTCAACCTAGTGGATAAAGACACAAAAAATGCTAGAACCAAAATTAAGACATCCATGAAGACATTGCTTCAAATAAACCCAAATAAAATTAGTAAACTGGGACGGCAAACAGCATCAATCTGCTAGTCTATAAACTGATAAGAAATTATTTGAGATGATCAGATTTCTTGCTCCCTGTATGTTGTGAATTCCCAACATCCTTCTGCTTTAGCTCAGAGATCAGCATGAAAGGGTTCCCAGTCCCATGGTTCCCTCACTGTATATGCTTCCTCCTCCCCTTTCCTGCCTTCTGCTTCACCTGCTCTTTCTATCTTCCAAGAGTGTTGCTTTTTTCCTTACTGTCTCCTTTTTAATTCCCTCTCTCCAGAAACCATTTTCTCTTCTAAAGCAGCTGTATGCTTTAGTCTCAAGTCCCATGTCCTGGAGACTAAGGGTCATACCAGGAACACCAACAGTTACAATAATAACGATTACCATAGCAATAGCAATAGCAATAGCAATAGCAATAGCAATAGCAATGGCAATAGTTCTCATCTGTAGTGGAGGACACTGAGGGCAATTGTCCAGGACAATTGGCCAGTGAGGACCTCCAATACATGAAGGAAGACCCACAAGTGCCATGGCTGGCAGGCAGCCTGGCCCTGAGATATGACCTGGGCATGGGAAGCTCTGTACACATTTCCAGGGACACAACAACAGAAGCACAAAAGGTAAATTGCCATGTATTATGTCCCCTACTGACTGGCCTCAGCTGACATGACTTCCTGGCAGCAAAGCTGGAAAGTCATAGAGGTGAATAAGGTGGGAAAGATCTTCTCAGTCTCTCAGTCACAGTCCTGGTGTGAGCATCAGGTTGCTTTTGAAGCCCATGTGAACAGCCACATGCAGTGCTTGCAGAGCAATGCTGCCTGCCCAGATGCTGCCTGCCTGGAGTCTGCCCGCCTGGATTCTGCCCGCCTGGATGCTGCCAGCCTCGGCATAAGGGCACCCAGTGCCGGCTCCAGCCATGTGGCAAAGCAGCCGGGAGGCTGAAGTGCAGCTGCCAAGCGCAGCTTCCTAGTGGATGCCTTACTGCATTTCAGAGTGCTGAGCCTTGGGTATTTCCCAAGGCAGCCTTGCTGGATGGGCGGGAAGAGGGATCTGATCAGCCTCTGCTACCTATTAGGGGGTTAAAAATCTCTAACTTAGCCACGGAGACCCTAAGACTCCCAAAAGAGTCACTCTCTCCTGCACTTAAAAATCTTCATCCATTGCTTGGTACTTGTTTTAATGTCCCAGCTACAGAGCAGTGAGTTAGGGAAGAATCATAGAATACTTCAGCTTGGAAGGGACCTTTAAAGGTCATCTGCTCCAACCCCTGCAGTGAGCAGGGACAGCTCCATCTAGATAAGGTTTCTCAGAGCCTGGACCAGCCTGATCTTGAATGTTTCCAGGTGTTAGGAAAACTTTGCTGTACGACCGTCCAATAACCACTCTGGCATTCACAGTGTCACCGTCTGAGCTGGGAGCGAGGTCCCTTCGCAGAGGGCAGCTCCAGTGACCCAGGAGCTGCCCCACTTGACTCCCTACACACACACACCATGCTCACAGACAGACCAGGCTTCCTTACCGGCTTGACCCCAGATTTCCCACAGGTGGACATCTTGATCCTAAAATAATCTAATCATGGTATAAAAATAGAATAACAGCTCAAGTTCAAGCTGTGCCTCCAGGAGGGGACCCCAAACAAAGGAAACCCTGAGCTTTTACACCTTTCAGTCTCACTGTGCAATAATTCTGGGATCTTCCAGCTGAGCCATCAGCTCCTGCTGTGTCTGAGTGTTCCATCACAGGTCCCCTGTTGTTCTGCAAAGGGTCTGCAGTTCACAGCCTCTTGCCTTGGGTCCTGCCACCCAGAGCTCAGCCTGCAGCTCACACTGCAGCTGCCCTCCAAGATACCTGCACTGAGTGTATTCCTCAACACAGGGATGAGGAATCTATCACCCCTCTGGGCAACCTATTCCAGCTGAAACTGGGCAAGTCTGTGGCTTTCATGAACTGCAACAAAAATCCTCCAAATCACCCATGACAAGGGAAAAAAGTACAAAGATGTGTTTCTTTTAAAAATCTCAGGGTTTTTAAGCAAGACTTGTGACTGTTTTTCAGGGGGGTTATTACATGCATGTGAGTTCATTGCAGTGGACCTGTCCATGTAATACTCCCTTTAATGTGTTGCTGAGATTCTGAAAGTTTCCATACCTATACACAGAAAATTAAGTTTGACCGAATAACAAGAATGATAAATTAGATGAATTTGCAAATTTTTCTCCTTAATTCCCATTCCATTATCACCACGTTTTCCCCCTGCCCAAAATTGTGTGCTTGGAGTCTCACCTTTATTTGCAAGTGCACTTTGAAAGACAATTAATTTCTGCATCAAATCAGTGAGGAGGCTGATGTGGCCTTGTTAAACAGGTACCCCTTGGGATGGGGGGAGTATTTTCAGGTTTCACTTACTTATGAATTTGAAGGGTTTAAAAAAGCCTTCTAATAACATCTTGTTCAGTTGATAAGAAGACAATTTGGAAAAGATTAAAATTGCACCAAGGGGTTGTATTATTTTATGCCAAGGACAGGCAAATAGAATGAAATCACAGAGTGTTGGTTGTTGGGTGTTTTTTAAAAAAATTGCCACTCACCAGAAATCAGCCCAATCTTAAAATCTTATAAATTATACATATAGCATGGTAATAGGGCCTAGTCAATATGTTACGTTTTCTTCTCGTACAACTGGAATGTTACTGCACAAATGTGGCACAGAAAATCCCATATTTGCAGTGGGATGTAACTGCAATCGAATTTATCAGCATTTCTTTTCAATTATCCCTTTGCTGTCCTCCTCATGATCCCAAACAACCCTTTTCCCTCACAGGTATCTCTCCATGGTAGGAGTGAGAGCCAGTGCGGGGAGCCACGGACTGGCACCCTGTGCCCTGCCAGCACCCAGGGCACCACTGGTAGCTGCAGTGCCACCCAGCTCCTGTCCCTGCAGTGGGTGGGTTCAGTGGCTATTTGACATGTCTGCAGGCCCCTACAGGGCTGTGGGGCCCCCACCCTCCTCACCTTCCCAAAAGCTTTGGTTACTCCAGTTTCACAAGCTGATGAATGGTTGGAAATTTCAGCACTGAAGATGTTTGTGCCTGCATATATGGAACGGGTGAGCTGATGAATGGGTGCCAGAAAGACAGAAATAGCAACACATTATTAATCTGGGGTGGGTGGCATCTCCCTTTGCTTCTGAGAAGTACTGCAAGCAGCTGAGAAGCAAGGAAAAGGGGTCTGCCAAGAAAAAGGCCCGGGACCTGGCCTGCGTCCCTGATATTACCTGCAGCTTTTAAAAGACAACTTCTCATCCCTTTCCTTGTGGCCATCCCTTCTAGAGGCCGGGTGGCATTACTGGATGAATGGTCCCACGAAGGATGGGCACCACAGAGATGTCCATCATTTTCCATAAAAATCATAATTAACCAGGCAGAGCTGCCAAGAGAGGCTGTGCCTGTGCAGTCTAACTAGGCTGGATGCTGGCTGGAAGCCCTGAAGCATCATTATCAGAGAGCTGACCCCACACACACGCTCGTGTGTGCACACACACCCACACACCCCTACACAGAGCACAAGGCCTGGAGTGGGTTGAGAACCACACTAGACACCATGATGTGGCTGTCACAGGGCTGCCATGGTGCATGGGCAGAGCTGGAGGCTCACCTCCACTGACTTGGGACTGGAGATGTTGCAGAGCTTCACAAACAGCAGTTTTTTGATGCATAGACAGAACAAAAGAAAAGTAAAGAAATTTTATATTCATCTCAAGTTGAGCCAAAAAGACAAAGTGTTGGGGCTTTTTTTCATTGTTCTTGTGGAGGGACAAATGCATTTCACCTATCCAAAATGCAGTGATTTATTTCTTTAAGTACCCAAAAGGGAAATCTCTTGAAGGCGCAAAATGGATCCAGTCCCTCCAGCCCAGTCAGAAGACTCCATGCCTTTCCATAACCCTTGGAAAAAGGTTTCCCCCTCAAAGAGAAACTACTTCCCAGATGCAGAAAACCCTCAGGACACAAGTAACTACATAACCTTCACACTGCCCCTTGGTCCACCTCTCGCAGCTGTTTGACCACTTCCCCAAGGCTGCGGGCAGCAGCACAGGACAGCAGGCAGTGTTGGATTGATCCGCACTGCTCTGGATGGGGCTCCCATCCAGGTGAGATGCCCACAGTGTTCCAGCCCACGGAAAGCATGGGCTCATCCACTGCCTGCCTCATCCTCATCCATCTGGTCCAGCCAAACCCCCAGGTAGGGTCCCCAGGTTGTTGTTTTGCTTGTTTTGTTTTGCTTGTTCAACATGTGTGGGTGCTGCATTGTGAAAGCACAAGCTGTTCCTCACTTCTTCCTCTGCTCTTTTTTCCCTGTTTTAAAGTGGTTTGCTTCTCAGAGCAGCCAAATTGTTGAGGAAAGGCTCCCATCTGTCACCACTGGCACGTGGCATCTCCCCAGTGCAAATGAAACGCAGGTATAAATAGCACCAGCCTCCACAGCTGGTGGTCAGCTGCCACGCAGGGGCTTAGCCCAGGAGTAATCCACTCCAGTGCTATCCAAATCCAGCCTGTTAGCCCACGGTCCTTCTCTACGGAGAGGAATCATTTATCCTTTTCCCAGCTTCCTGTCTCCGCTCCCATGCCAGTCCTCTTCAAGCGTCTCTCTGAGTGTGTGTGTGTCTTGGCAAGTGTGGGACAAAGAAGCCCTGAGCGGGCTGCTTACTGAGCATCCAACCCATGGAAAACCTCTTCAGTCTCAGCTGAATGGGATGGGACTGAACTGGTGATTATTGTGCTTGTCAAAGTGCCTGAGTATTTATGCTCTGTGACCCCATCACGTAAGACCACACCCAGCCTATTTGGGCTGATGGGCTAGATCTCTTTGTATTAAGCATTAATGAAAATTTCTAGCATTACTGTTGGAAAAGAAGCATTATGGACTTGCTGAGGTTTAATACCAAAAGGTGGAGGTTTAACATTATTTTGTTTCCTTGACTAATATTTTATGCAGGAAAGCAAGCTATGACCTTGATACGTAGTGTTGCTGTTACCTGAGATTCACAAAATCCCAAGGACGATCTCAATGCAAGCATAAATATGTATGTTGCATCAGCAGCAAGTGCAGATATTTTGATAAGACATACAGCTAAGGACTTGGATATGGATTCCTCTGACTAAAATAAGGAAATGGCAGACAGTGTCTGAGCCCATAGCTCCAGGCCCCCTTCAAAATCAATGGGGAGAAGTAGGCACCTCTAGGATACAATTCATCTGATGTGGATTAGACCTGCCTTAGCATAAGAGGAGCTCCATGGATATCTATGTGCCTGCTCTAACCATTGAGTCCATCTGGATAAGCAACCCAGGTACAGACTCAGTGTAAGTGTGTGACTTTGGTTATGTCTCATACCAGGTGAAAATATAATCCCATACCAGGTGTCCTTATAGCACAAAACTGGGAGAAGAATGGACGGTAGGAAGCAGGGTGAGATTTGTTAACAATCCTCTAAGCTCTCTTACTGTTTGTCCTTCTCAGCTTGGGTCAAGCGCAAAACCCCTGCAGTGCCCTAGAAAGGAGGTACTGTCCAATGGGAGGGAGAAAGAATAGATATGCCAAAAAGCCCCTGCCCCCTTTGTTGTCAACCCAAAATCCACTCAGCCTAGGTAGTTCTTGTGAGATTTTAAGCACAGGCAGGAAAGATGGGTCATGAACTTGGGGAGATGTTTGCAGACAAACTCATGCCTTACTTCAGTGGCTGCTGTTCAAGATCTTCCCACAGCTGAGTCCAGCATGATCAGTGGCCTTCGCTTTCTATGTCTCCAGCACATCTCGAGCAATGATTATTTTCCCCCTTAGACCCAGAAGCCTTTTTCTTTAAACATATTTTTAAAAATAAATACTTCTCTTGGCATAACTGCTCCAGCCCAGCAGCTGTGAGCAGGTCTTGACCCCCGATCTCACTGTCTGAGGACAGATTCCCCCCTGCAGAATACCTGTAATTCAAGCATTTGATTTTTCCCAGCAGGGAACTATTTCTGCAAATGAAGCCTATTTGTGTAATGAAACATCAAGTAGTTCACACAGGGATACAGAACAGTCATATAGGGAAAGAGCTCTCAAATGAAATGCCGTGCCAGGAAAGATTTAATTGTAGTTACCATACAATAATAAAAGAAAAGAGAAAAAAAAAAAAAAACAAACAAACCTGCAGGAACAGGCTGTTTTCATTTCCCAGCAATTGCACAGCAGCAAGGCTGCCTCAGCACTCAATAAGCTCCTGTTGGCACTAATTGGCACCCTTGCTGGTGGGTCTGCATGGATGAGCTGAGGTCTGAATGGCTGGTGGGGGCAGACCCCCTCCCACAGCTCTGTGGGCAGGCCTGCAGAGGGGCAAAGTGCAGGCAGCCACTCGTGCTTGTGCTTGGCAGCAGCCCCAGCAGCTCTCATGACTTCTGCAAAAGAATGTCCTCAGATATGAAGAAAGCGAGTGCGTGCACAGCCATGCTGATATCAGATGGGGGACTGGTGCCAGGAGTTTAAGTGTAGTTAGCAGCTTTGAGGTGTGTGGGGACACCTACTCCTTGGCTGCTGGCACGTAGATACCTGTATAGCTCAGAGCATATGCTTCAGTGCTTTCTTCCACGAGGACCTCAAGAAGCCCAGAGTTCCTCCCTATCTTATTTACTAATAGCACCCAAGGTGATCACAGGGTTTTCCCAAGCTAATATTTGCAGTGTTGTCTTCCACATTTCTTATTTCTTATGAACCTCCCCTTCTCTCATTACAAGTTGCAAGTGCATTTGCTGCCCTTGTCCCTGACAGAGTCCAGAGCTTTTCACGTGGAAGGAAAGTTTATTACTGATTCTCAAGTGAATCTTCAGCTAGAGTCACCCAGGTTCTTCTTTTGGTCAGAGACCAAACCAGTCCCTTCTCTATGGTGTTTATGTACCAAATGGCAGCCTGCCCCAGGGAGACAGGGTAGTAAGATAGCTCATACATAAAGGAGTCATTGTAAACTTTGAGACCAGGTTGCCTTCAAACATCAGCTTGGAAATATTGGAAGAAACTTTACTATGAACACAGAAGCACTCTGTCAAACTTCAAATTGTTGCCAGATATTTTACAGCCAAATATAGGTTTGGTTTTTTGTTTGCTTGTTGGTTTGTTTCGGTTTTTTTACAAGAAAAAAGAAGAAAGAAATATTCCCATGGCTAAAAATTATCTCTTCAGTAGCTCTGTGTAATTGCTGGAAATGCACACTCATATATGAAGGATATCTTGCTATGCACAATAAGTAACTTTGTGAATGCATCAGCAATAAAAATGCCTGAGTTGTAACATAAAATTCTTGCAATAAGGCGGAGAAGAGGAAAATCTGATTGCCCACCAGTAAGCAATTTGTTTTGTATGAAAATAAGCATTTCCATTCCTAATGACTATGTCAGCAGAAGTGCTTATGACAGCTACTTTATTTCTACAGTAAGTGACTTCATGGGACTGGACAGTTGGTAGAATAGGGAAACTGCTTTGCATGCATTGATATTTGTCTGCATGGCTAGTATTTTAGGTGGTCAAAAGGGAAGAGTCCTTATAAAGATGTCCCCAGTATCATAGTAGAATCATAGAATCACAGAATATGCTGAGTTGGAAGGTACCCATCAGGATCGAGTCCAGCTCCTGGCCCTGCACAGGACACCCCAAGAGTGACACCATGTGCCCAAGAACATTGTCCAAACACTTCTGGAACTCTGACAGGCTTGGTGCCGTGACCACTTCCCTGGGGAGCCTGTTCCAGTGCCCAACCAGTGAAAAACCTTTTACTGATACCAAACCTGAACCTCCCCTGACACAGCTTCATGACGTTTCCTCAAGTCCTACCACTGATCATGACAGTGAAGAGATCTGTACCTGGGGGATGTTGAAANGGGATGGGATGGGATGGGAGGGAACAGGTTTGGGTATTCCTGCCCAAGCCTGTCTGGTGGGGATCAGCAGTGGGGCTTGCTCCCAGGTCTCTCCCCTGGTCTGCTACCTCATCCAGCTCCTCTGCTCCCATCCCTGCTCTGCAGTGGGGTTTCTGCCATGTCCCTTCCTGAGCCTCAGAAACAGCTGGCAGTCCTCTGTCAGGTATCTGTGTCCCCACATTGGATACTGGCTCACAGAAGATGGAGCCTCTGTAACATCATAGCCAAGGCCAAATAATAAGCACCTCTGGAAAGGGTTAAGATCATATCTTCATACCTCTGATTTTGAATCCCTATGCTTTAATTCAGCTGTGGTGTGTGAAAAAAATATTAATGATCAATAATTGCTTTGTAGGTAAAATCACTGTGCTGCAAATCACATTTTTATTTTAAAACTGACAATAAACACATACCATAAATAAAGGTAATCATGCATTACATGTCCACAGCAGTAGATGATACCAAGCCTATTAAAACAGTATCAATCAGGCACTGAAAATTGTTTATATTTAGCACATCTCATTTTAGATTAAACAGACTCCCCTCCCAATTACCCAGTAATTACCTAGAGGCATGAAGGCATGTACACAAAGCTACAGAAAAGCGACTGTGAGCACTGGCTTACTTTGCTGTTGGTAAACTTCATTTTGTCAGGATTAATTGGAGAGAAGGCTGGTGATGAACACATGACAAGCACAACACTCAATAATGCTTTAATAAAGTGATGGAAGCAAATGTTTTCCATCAAACCTCTTCAGCACAGGAAATGTGATTAATTAAGCACATTCATCTAATTACTGTATGAATTCTCAGGAGGTAAATGTATACTCCAAGGCAGATACACTGAGTTGGATTCCGGAGGCTAGATTCAATTTATTTTTATGTGATGTTTTTATGTAAACATTAAATAAGGTTTTTTTAAGGAGAGATCTTAATGGTGATTTGTTTCCAGCACTGGATCAAAGCTGATCCTATTCACCAGTGTTCTTCAGAGCTAATAGCTGGTCTTCCTTCAGAGTAACTCTCTGGCTTTTCTAGTATCTCCAGTGAGACTGAGTTTCAGGAAAAATGCAACCATCAAAATGTTTGTTGGATATTGTCCATGTCTTACAAGCCTTCTGCTTTCCTTTGCATTAATAGTGTTTGGGTGTTCACGGCTGGAACTGCTTTTCTGATTAGCAGCTGCAAACAAAAGATACCAGGCTCCAAACTGTGTCTGAATGGTACTGCCTGGGCACAAGCCCTTTCGAAGGCAGGAGCCATAATGTTGCTGTCATTAATCCAGGCACAGCAACCTTACATTAGCAGCTGTAGGGGATGCTGAGCTCACAGCCCTCCTCTCACCCTGGGGAGAGAAGCCCATGGGCAGGGCAGGTGTGGTGGCAGCAAGTGAGTGCTGGTGACATCCCCCTCTGCCCACCACTGCCAGCCCAGTTCTGTCCTGGGGCTGCCTTCCAGCCCAAAGCAAAATTTGCTTCTGCAATGGAAATCCTCATTTTGCTTGGGACAGGAGAAGCAGCAGCTGCAGGAACAGTTCGGCCAAGTGACCCAAGGGGCCGTAACCCCTGCTGAATCTTCCCGTTGCCCCAGCACAGCCCTGGGCTGCTGATGGGCTAAATTCCCTCCCCAGCTGCAGGGTGGTCCCAGCTGCAGGGTCACAGGGCGGAAGGCTGAAGGGGCTGGTTTTCAGGGCACAATCACAGCAGTGCCTTGCTGTGGCTTCATGCAGAAACACTGAATATTTGAGGTAGTGAAGCTGGGGAGAGGGATACCAAAGCTAGCAGTGAGGGAAAAGCCATGTCAAATTCCCACCACTTCTATTAACGCTGCTTCCGCTCCATCCCCCTCTCCCTTCCCCAAGGGAAAACCCATGCCTGGTGCCTGTATCCTTAAAAAGATCATTGCCAAGCTATAAATATCCAGCCATCAATTAACTGCATAAATGCCCACTGTACAGAGAGCTGTCCTTCTGAGCTGCTAAGGTGACTAACATCAGGGATACTCACCAGCACAGGTCCTGCCATATTTGCCTCGTTAAACCTTGGACTTTATCGATGTATTTATTTTAGAGGTTTACAGCAATCTAGTCCACAGTGCATTTAAAGTTAACAGAAAGACTCTGCCTGACTTCTGTGGGCTTGGATTCCTTCCAAGGGAAATATTTTCCTACTTAAGTAACTCTGAAACAAGGCGATCACACCAAAAAAACCCCCAACCCTGGAATGTTTCATTTAAAAATATGTTTTTGACAATAGAAAGCAAAGAGACCCTTAGCACTGGGGATGTATTTTTAATGCTGCTTCAATCAAATGCTTCAGAATAATGAAAGAGTTGCAAAATAAACCTGTTTGCATTTATGGCCTTCCCAGTTATGGCTGGGAAAGGATCCGGGGGAGTTCTGTGAAATTCTGGTCCAAAGGAAACAGCTAAGAAAAGCAAAAGCTTTCTCGGGCAGTCTGGCAGCTTGCTGGCTTCACTGAGAGGGGCAGGGAGAGCAGAGGCTGGGAGAAGCCCCACAGTGTAATGCAGTCCTGTAGCACTGTATCTGCCACGTTGGTGTGACCTAACTCATTGTAATATCAGCTCCTGACAAAGATCTGGAGACTTTCCAGAGCATTTCACTCAGGACACTGTACCCGGATGAATAGAAACAAGAAGGAATCCCCACAAGAGAAGGCAGGGCTCTGTTTGGCTTTTATTTGCTGGCAGTAGCCCTGGGAGGATCCCACACACCCTAAATAGTTGATCATACATTGCTGAAGCACCACAGGTATACACAGCAGCAGCAGGTGAATATACCTGTGGGTAGGTGGACATCTGAGAGGGCTCCTGTAATCATTCCTGCAATGTAATCAGTTCTCTTCCCTATACTTAGAGCATAAGACCTCCTTGCGTCATGCCGGCAAGATAATTAGTGCCGCTTCAGCAGGGTGAGCCCAGACACAGAGCACCGGAGCAGCCAGGTGACTCACCTGGGCATCTCTTGGCTCCTGCCAGTGAACCAGTGCGGAGGAGGAAACACTTGCAGTGCTCGCTGGGAGGGCAGGGTTAGCACCTGCCAAAGCACTCGATGGTGCGTCAGGATTCAAGCAACATCAAGCGAAACCCAAATCTGCAGAAGTATCACAAGATGTGTAACTACTAGGATTTGGGAAGGCTGTATGATAGAGGTGACACATGGGCACTGGAGAGCCTGCAATCATCTCTTGATTCTCAGGAAAAGGAGAGGTCTGGTATAAATTTGTCTGCCGTATTTCATAAATCAAACCTGTACATAGGTACTGCTCCAGAGTGGTTGACCTGGTGTCTTCCATTGGTGTCTTCCATTGTCTCTGTGTGTGTGTGTGTGTGTGTGTGTGTGTGTGTGTGTGTGTGTGTGTGTGTGTGTGTGTTTTTGTTCTGGCTGTGAGTTGGGACACCAGATTTCTGTGTGTCCTGCTGGGGTATGCAAATCTTCTGTTATCTTCATGCTAAAAATAAACTGGAGTTGCTGTTTCCCTTTCTGTGACATTTGGTGATTTTTGTCTTCTACTCTCTGTCCAGAGATGGGCATTTCATGTGTGGCCAGGGCCAGTAAAATGCTCTGGGGAGACCTGTGCACTGTATTGTCTCAGATCTGTATCTAATTGTATGGATACCTGGGAGAGAGGCAGCAATCAGACCCTCACTGGAGCATTGTGAAGGGACAAGTGAAACTGTTAGGATGTGGGCTGCAAAGCCACATTTTGTCCTTGGGTTTGGAAGAGCAATCCCAGAGTTCACCTTATTGACATATGCTAATACATGAAGGGCTCTTCTGTCCCATTGTGCACTTAAGGTGTGGATATCAAGGTAACAGATCTGCCATTTGGAAATTTCGCAAAGGAAATGTTGCTTTGTGACACATCTTAGCCAGGTACTGTGTGCCTAGGACATGTCCCATGCTCTTCTCCTCCTTTGCAGCACCTTTGCTTACAAGAGGTGCCGTTGAACTAGGTCCTCATCATGAAAAACAAGGGGAATACAGCATCACAGTCCAAGAAACTGGGTCTGTGTCCTGTTGAGCACATAGTAGTGGGCGGCGGGGGAGGAATAAGAGAACAAGTGCTGGAGAACTTGAAAACCTAAGAAATAGGAGTTGCCCTTCCCAGTCCTGCCAGTGTCACCACAGGGGCATGAAGGGACTGCCTGAGGAGGTGCAACCTTGGTTGCAGCCCCAATATTTCTAAGATAGGAGGTGACCTGGAACCTCAGCCAACAGAGACCAATAGGTCTCCTGCATCTGAGACCCAGAAAAAAAGTCTCTGGGGATAAAAGGATGAAATAAGAAACGTGAAGATCTGTATGAAAAGTCAAAATACAATAGAAGACACTGACTCAGGCCCCTGCTCATCTATACAGCAATGCAGTGCTGTGAGATGTGCAGTGCTGGGGCTGGCAGGACATGGGCCAGATGTGGTAGCCGGAGGGTCCTGCCCTGGACTCCAGCTGAGTTCAGGTATCAGCGGGAAAAGGTTTGGAGAGGAGGCACTTCACATTCAAAACACATATTCACATCTCTGCAGTTTGCCTCAGCTTTGCTTTCCTCCCACAGGTGATGGAATGGGTCAGTCCTTCACAGAAAACAGCCTACACACAGTTGTGAAGGCATCCTCTCTTGTTTGTCTGTATCCAGCTGTCATGGTTTCTTAAATATGGGCGTATGGGCAAAATGCCATTTCGATGAAAGAGTGTAATATCCAAGAGAGCTGTGTACAGAAATTAAGCATGGGCTTTTGGAATAACTGAAATATCTGGACATGGAAGGATTACTAGACGCTGCTCATGCCATTTTCTAAAGTGACTAAAGCAGCATGTTATTTCCACTGCATTGCTAAAGCATTTTACTTATCAAATACATCCTACAATTTAGATACAGCGAGAAATGGCTTGAAATGTGTATGGTTTCCCAGTGCTGGTCTGAATGAAAAAGAAGCAGTTTTTCATTCAAAACAAGTCAGAGGTGTCTCACAATGTCTGGAACCAGATTTATCCTAGAATTAACTGTGGGTGACCCAGGGCACATACTTACTTTTTATTCCCCTTTTACATGATGCTGAGCACAATATGGCCCAGACTTTGACAGTAGTTCTGAGATACTGCAGGAGTATAAGGAACATATGGACCATAATTTGGCTAGGATTTTGAAAAAGACACCAGGGACCCAGGGCCATGGCAATTTTGAGATGACTAATCTGTATCTTTAACTCTTAAAGAAAGAAAATTACAGGAGGGTGTTCGTGGCTACTACAGTGCAAAGCCCACTTTGCTTAAGAAGCCCCTCACAGTATAGAAAGTGAATAATCATGTATTTCCCTGTTACAGCCAGACTGTCCTTTTGCATTTGGGTGAATCACAAATTTCTCTAAACGTTCAATGCTGCTGTCATCAGGTTTTTATCTGGGAGACCACAAACTACAAAATACCTTCTTGTATCTGTAATGCAGGTATAGAAGAAGAGTAATTCAGGATGCCAGGACCGGTGTGGCATGCAACTCCAGAACAATAAAAAATGGATGCTAAATTAGAGAAACTCAAGGTAGAGCAAGCATTTAATGAACATTTGGTAAATACTTGAGCTCAAGGTAAAAGGATAACACATACATGAGGAGAACTACTTTAAAATCCTGGGGATACTTCTGACCAAAAAGGAGACAATGATTTTTCAAGTTTCCTGCCCAGAAGAGCAGTCATTCATTTCCAGTACAGCAGTTTAAAGCTGAAGGTGTGCTAAACTGGCTTCTTGACATTTGAGAACAGAAGCTGTCTTTGACCCAGCATGAGAAACAAGATTAGCCTTTCCAAGGCTAAGTATTAGCGAAGCACCAGAGGGTTTGCCATGGGGTCTATTTAATAGTGGCAGGCCTGGACGATAATGATGAAAGCAAAAGCTGCCAAGTCTATAAGGCAGGATGGATGAAGTATTAATTTAGGTATTGTTTAAATGCCTCAGCTGATGGTGAAATGCTGTTCTAGATAGATTGCTGTACAAGAAGGTTTCTTGGAGCAAGGTCACAATACACAGCAAGAGTATCTAAAAGAATAAAAAGGATTTTTAATCGCTATATGAAAATTTCCAAGTACATGTGTAAGAAGAATAAGAAACATGAAACTGGGTGACCTGGCCCAAAGGAAAAAGGGGGACTTTATTGCTAATGTCAGGTATGCCTCACCAGGGATATAAGATATAAACAAAGACTGTGTTAACATTTGCGTACCTGCTAGTAATCAGAAGACATTTACCTCACAGTTTGGGCATCTTCTACAGATTCAATATTTTTCTTTTTACATGCCGCCAGATCTTAAACTAACCAAGGGCAGATTTCCTATGAGACCTATGAGAATTATGTGTGTGTATTAGTCACTAGCTCTGGAATTGCACTGATCTCTTCCTTTATTTTTTTCCTTGAGTTATTTCATTGACAAGATCACCCAGCAGCAGATAGCCAGATAGCCTCCATGGTGTCATTTCAGTATACAGGCATTGCTGAAGAATGGTGTCTCAACACTTTTCATCTAGTAATTTTAATTTGTTTGCTCAGCAGAGGGTGGCACAAGCTGTATGGTAGAGACTTAATATAGCAAATGCTAATCCATCAGATCAGGGCCAGAGTGCTGTGATTTGCGTTGGCCTCAGCCTTAGAGAGAGCTCAGTCTGACACTCTGGGCTCCCAGCACCACGTGCTGCAGTGGGGTGTTACCAGCCCTGCTCTGTAGTGTGGACCTCCCCATGGAACCACATCTCTCTGAGGTGCAGATCAGCTGTACTCCCTTCACTGTGCTATAGATACACTGCTTTAACACTAAATAAAAATATTAGCTTTCACATGACAATTCCAACTGTTCAATTAGTAAACAAGAAAAAAAATCAAATATCTAAATATTTTTTCTTTGACTGTGGTCATGAATAGCAATGTACAAACGTGCTGCAAAACAAGCTATCCAGCTGTCCTCCTCCCAGAAGGTGAACCAAATCAACATAATGCTGTGCATTTGGGGTGTCTTTTCTTCTTAGCTCAAAAATCCTATGAAAAAAGCACTGCTGAATTGCTTTTTTTATTTAAAGTAAACAACAAATAAACTGAGTTCAAACCCTAGTTAATTCCACACTGGGTTGGTATACTCATGGACAAGCACTGATTGGCTTCCAACAGAAGCCAGAGCCTGTGTTGTGTACCTCTAGTGGGCTCACAAGCTGCTAAGAGGGATGCTAAACACTGTCCATGCTCTGCACATCTTGTGTGGTCAGTAGCAGAGGGCATGGGGTTTGCTATTTGAGATACAGTCATGAAGAGCAAATTAAGAGAATAAAAACTCCTCTGAGTGTTGCAATGAGAAATTGCTGCTCATCAGAAGTTAAAATAAGTCATAGCGTGTGGGTACATGCTGCTCTCCTGAGCCCAGGCAGGCTGCCATCAATGTGCACCATTTCTCTCGAAACCAAGCTGTCCTTCTACAACTGCCTCATGCAGGGCTCTCCTGATTGAAATCCAGGCTGCAAGAGGCAGTCAGTGTTTCTCACCCGACTGGGGCATACAGACCCACAAGCTTGGGGACCGAGGGCACCAGAACCAGGCAGGGCAGGAGCCAAGTGGTTGGGTCAGCACCGGGCTTGCCCAGCCCTAGGATGGGCAAGAGGACACATTCTATGTCCTCCCATCGGCAAGGGAGAGCAACCATGTCTGAGAACATGCAGTTTTTCCTTTTTTCTCTGGCTAGTAGAGCACTGGCAGGTGACACCACTGAAACCTCTCTGGTTTAGTCCAGGTACATAGGAGCTGTTCTGGTTCCCATCACTGTGGGAGATTGGGTGGTGGGGTTGGGCTTTGTCATGTCCATAATTCACATGAAACATAGACTTAGCTGGTTTTAGTGAAAAGACTCCAACGTCAAGGCAGCTTTTACAGTCAGAGGCTCATTTCTCAGAACACTTTCCAGCAGTCAGTTGAGAACACCATCATTTATTGTCATGGCTTAATGATGTCTCAGCACTAGCACTGCCCTGGCAGCAGAGCTGTCTGTACCAGCCCTCTCCTTCCTCTGGGCAGCTGCCAGGTTGCCATGCTCCCTTGGCTGTGCTCCAGTTTCACTCCACTTGTTGCTGAGAGCTGCTTCAGGTGTTCAGGGTAAGGCTCACTTCTCAAGCTTTATATTTTCTCTTCTAGAGTAACTGACCACTAAAATAAAACCTGACAGGGCACTTTTTTTCTGGGTAAGTGATTTCAGCAGAATTTCACCTATTGCCTCACAAACACAGTTATTTAACATAGCCTGGAACTTTAATGCTTCTGTTTGTTCTTTAGCCAATAGAGGCAGTAAAAAAACCAAATCTTTTTTTCCTTTTTTTTTTTAAATTTAGGTATCAATTCTGCTATTTCTCCTTTAGAGGTAAATTTACTTTCAAGATCCAAATAATCAAGTTACCTGCTGTTATGGCAATAGTTCAGCTGCACTCAGTTCCTCTCTTCTACCCAAGCCTGCCTTTCTCCTTACTGGAGAATAACACAGGTGTCTCCTAGCCCCTGATAAGGAAACAAGCTCTAAATCAACAGGTAGCAGTTAAGATATGTGGCCTGCTGACTTTCATGTTGTTTTTAACAACACTGAGAGCCTTGACTTTCTGTGCTCCCCTAACCAGGCCATGAACCCTCTGGGAGCCTGGAAGCCACGAGCAGTGAGGCCAGTACAAACACAGCACCTGCCTGCAAGTTTTGATGGTGTCAGCTCTTGCAGGCATAGCTGTATTGCTCAAAGGAATAGGAAAAAGACGGGCAAAACCTTTCTGACAATGTTTTCTTGTCTTGCTTACAACCACAATGCCTGAAAATACCAATTCAGAATAAATTTCTTCTGAAAAGCAAAGGAAAATAAGGTATTGAGTTAAGCTCACGGTGGAAACGTATCAGGCTGGAACATTTCAATCTGACATTTTCAAATACTTTGAAATAAAAGGAAATCAAAACTATAGTTGAAAAACCACATTATTTTGGATTATTTTCTCCAATCAACAACAAATAGTCCAAAATTTAAAGGTCAACAGAAGCCCCAAAATTACATTTTATTATATTTTGAATTCTTTTAAATTTGAAAATCCTGGGGAACAGCTCTAAAGCCAACAATCAGTAACCCCTTTGCAAAAAAATAGGAATAAATTTCTTTTTTATTGTTTTTTGATTAGTCTGCTTTCCTCTTGCATGCAGAGGGTTCCTTTTTTCCATGCTTGAACAGTGCATTTAAATTGGGTGTTTTTACAAGAAAACTTAGAGGTAATTTTAGATGGAGACACAAAGTAAGAACAGGGACTTTTTTTTTCATTGTATTTACTTAGATTACTGAACTAGTGGAAAAGGACACTCAAGATAAAGGTACAGCATGACAATGCATTTGAAGCATTGCAATTTCAAACCATCTCTAAATCACCTCCTCCTCATGGAATTTGCCTTTGTTTTCCAGTGCCTGGAGAAAAAATGAAATTCAATAACAATTGAATTTCATTCAATAAGTGGTAAAACATGATGAAATAAACTCTGCAAAAATGAACTCAAATAATATAACTTGTATATTAATAAATTTGTGGCCTGTCAGACCAAGGGCTTCATAGCAAAACACCCTTTACACAAACTGCTTTGTCCAGGAAGGGTCACATCTGTTTTTACCCCCAGGATGTGAGCACAGGCGCCTGCATCGATCCCAGCTGCAATGGTATGGCTGGGCAATAAAATTGGTAGGCAGAAACAAAACTGGTACTTACTCATGTAATGAGCGCTGAAATTTGATGAATGCTGCTCTGTGTGAGCAGGTCACCAATGGGATGCTGTTATGGAGGAAGGGAACTATAAATCTGACTGCAAATCTTGGTATGAAAGAAAATTTAAACATTCTGACATTTCTATGTCATTTTCCATCCTCCCTCCACCCCATCACTCGTCTGAAATGTTGCACGTGTGAGTTACCTCTCAGTGAGGAAGAGAGGTGAGACGGAACACTGCACTTCCAGACTGAAAATCTGGCTGCCTTAGGAGCTGTGCACCCAAGAATGCCCCAAACCACTTTTCTCCCCCTTTTTTTTATGATACTGAAAAAGCACAAATGGTGAAAACCAGTCCCTCCTTGTTCTTAAACACTGGCAGCTCTTCCTTCCAAGACTTTCATTCGGTGTTTTCTACGTATGGGAAGCAGATGAGGAGGGAACACAGCCTCTCTGTGCAGAAAAATAGCCCTGATAAAAATCCACATTGCTGACATCTGAGGCCATGCAGTCAGGCTGGGCATCTTTTTTAGAAATTGTCTGATTTTAAGCCTCCAGCTTACCCCTTCCCAGTGCTGTCTGCACCGCAGCAGTGACAGCTGTTGCTCATCCCTTCCTCACTGGTGGGCACAAGCAGGAAAAGCTCTCTGGGCAATCGGAGGTTATTTTTCAATGCCTTACAAATTTTGCCATCTCCCCAGAACACCAGGCACTAGCTCCCAGTTTTTCTTATCCTCTCAGATCACAGCTATTTGAATTTTATCCTCCACACTGTCTTTGATTTACATCAGTGGGGACAGGGAACGGGTTCCTGCCCAACAGAAGTTTGGTGGGTTATGAAAACCCTGGCAGTCCAAGTGGCCTCTGAGGGTTGCTGCTTCTGGTATCTCTAATGCCTATGGCAGCTTAATCCCTGGGCATTTCACTGCCAAGTTAAAAAGCTCATTCATTACTTGATCTTAAAATGGTACATTTTCAAATATTTAAGATATTTTTTGGAAGAACTCACCTCCATAAATAAAAACTAGTTAAAGAGATTTCATTCAAGCTTTAAAGTGAATTAATTCCTTACTTCTAGGCACAAAGCAAGCCTGGGAAAATTCAGGTGGCAGACAAAAAAAAAAACCACGGAAACTTAAGGTGACAAAACACAGGCTCTCTTGTTTATCAGCCTGTACTCAAGAGGCTGCAGACAGCAAAAAGTTAGCAGTTTTCAGATGTTTCAGCAAAGTAGGTAAGTGCTCAGATCAAGTTTTTACTGTGAAACGGCCATTTGAAAAACATGCTCTCATATCTATTTCTAGATAACACACGATAAAAAAAAAAGTAGGAAAAAGAGAAAAACTGCAATGGTATTTCATCGTGCCTTTATGTGGTTGGAAGGTCAATTACCAAATAAATGAAGGATTTATAAAATCCGCCCCATTGGTCCAGTCCTTCTGCCTGTGTTGCACATTCACCATGACATTTTGGTCCATGATTGATCAGTTTTGCTTTATTGCTTAAGCACAGTTTGCTTGTCACACACTAACCTGTTATTTTCTCAGTAATTTCCTCTGTGTGCCTCAGTCACACTAAACCAAGCTAAACCCAAATATTTGCTGCCACTGTGGAGCACAAATAACATTTATGGCCACACAGAGGTCTTAGTGAGGTAACTGTTTAAGCCCGAGAACTCCACAGGGGTTTCTAGGAGCAAAGTCTTGCACAAAATCTGGCTGTGGTTCTTTTTAAGTTTTATGTCGTGAGGCTGTGGCTGCCCATGCCAAGTCTCCATGGGAGAAGAAGCGGGGCCTCCTTCTCTCCACTCCCCATAACACCGGCCTACACCAGCCCAGTGCTCCCGACCTGGGCTGGGCATCTGGGCTTCGGGTTTGGGGTGAACTGTGTTGAGAGGCACAGATCAAACCAATGGCAAAGCCAAGAGGTGGCCCTCCCTGTCCATCCATTGAGATAAGACCTGTTCTTCGTCCGTACAAATGCTCATTACCACAACCCCAGCTTGGCAGATGTGAACACCAGCATGTTTGTACTGATCTATTTGCTAGTTTTGCTCGTGAAGCTGCCTTCTTTGCATCCTTACAGAGGTCTCAACTTTCCTTTATATTTATTTTATATCAGCAACAGATTTTAACCCTTGAGCCCCTGCTCTCCAGACTTCTGTGAAGTATAAACACATATAGGCCATGACTCCTGCTGAAGTGATGACATATCCCAGCACTCATTTCAGACAGTTTCAGACAAAGGCTTTAGTAAGAAAAGGCTTCAAAGATGGCTTTTGAAGTTATGCTCCTAGGAGGAGGATGGAAACTCCAATTTCTGGTCTCACTGCTGTCACATTCCATAAAATCCTTGATTCTCCTTTCAGCACCTGGTGAGACTCCAAAAGTCAGCCACCTAAAAACAAACGCCGTGCTCCTTCTGGGCAGCTACGTACTTTACTTAACACTGTTAAGGATCTTTAGCCGTGAATCCTCTCCTGGACTGAAGTCACAGAGCTCGAAAAAAGGAGACAGCAATGGACTTCACATCAGTTAGTAGGTGATGGCAATATGGACAGAAGTAATGAGTGGCCAGGTTCAAGTCCCACACTCTTTTTGATCTGAAGCAGGGATCCAAACCCGAATTTCCCTGAGAAGTACTCCAATCACTAGGTCATCGGATACCTTTTTATGAAGGATAAATTGCTCATGGTAGTTGTTCCACTGCACATAAAAGAAATAATCACATTTTAAGCTGTAAGCAAAGTCAAAAGGCTTTACAGCTTGACATTTAATCCTCTCAGAGAGGATAGCGCAGTGAAAGGCTTTGTCATCCTAGCTAGAAGTGTGCACTGCTGAACTGTGTGCGCATTTTGGTATGTGTGTAACCTCCACCCCACTCCTCCCAAACAGACACCAACTTTGACAGCAACTTTTCAGTTCCACCATGATAATCATTTCCCCACAACCATATCACCAAGTGAGTGAAAAACAACTCACTTCCATAATAAATAAACAAACAAGCAAACAAATATAATGCATTTCCTCCTATAAGTTCAACATGAAAATACTCTGCTCTTGGCAATGGCCAGCTAGAGTAACCCATTTGAGCATCATTTCATCAGCCTTCTGCTGAAATAGCCAGCTTCAGAATGGAAGGGCCTTTCAGAAGATCCTAGTATTGTTTGCTGGCATTTCATTACTGCAGTATGATTTAGTAAATACAGTGAAGAATGAAACTTGGAAAGTTCAGAAAATTTGAGTTCTTTTGTTTATTTGAATTATTACTATAGATTATGGCCATGCTCCTTGTTCTTTTTCAGTCTCAGCTATGTGTCAAAAGTGTCCAGGGACACTGTGCTTTTCTTAGAACAGCCTCTCTTAGTTTCAGGGCAAAACCCTGCCTTTGGCTCCTGTTGCCAGCAACAGCTTCCTGCCTGCCCCAGGTCAGACTCGGGCTGTGTCTCCAGTGGCACAGACTGGAGGAACGGCTGCGTGGTGCCTTCAGGAACATGCAAAACCACCGTACAGTCACTTTAGGCAGACTGGTTGGTCAATGAAGGGTGACAGGCTAGAGACCCCAAGGCCCCTGCCCAGGGAAGAGGAGGGGGCAGCGGGGGTGAAATGTGCAGAGGCAGAAATTGCTTGCTGCTCACGGGCTGATATTCCCTCAGTGACCACCAGCACTACAAGGACAATTGCCATTTCAAGTCCTCCAACATTACCCCTCCTCCTTTTGGACCAACCATAGCCAAAATTCCCTTTGCAAAAACTGACCTTTCATGAGCCGTTATGAAAGCACAGCAGCCCCAGTTAAAAGAGGAGCAGTTTGAGAGTTGCTATTCTTGGCCAGACAGATCATCATCCTGCAGACATCCAGTGAGGCAGAGCTGGGCTTGCACCACTCCACTGGTCATCCCAGCTGGGCTGCCTCTGCCCTCTGCTCCCCAGTGGTGTGACATTACATACCCACTTGCCATTTGGGTGTCAGCTGCTTCGGCATCTCTTTCTAGCAATGTTAGCTTCTAGAGGGGAAGGATCGGCTGGGGGTGGAGGAACCTGCCTGTTTACCTTCAGACATGTCAGTCATTGCAAATGATCTAGAGTTCACCACCACCACCAATGTTCCCATATTCCTGTTTCATGGGTTTGTTTGCTTCTTTATCCCTTTTCTTATAATTTTCAAAAAACCCAAAACTAAAACCAAAAAACCAATACAACAACAATAAAACCAAAAACAAACAAAAAACCCCAACCAGCAAACAAACAAAAAAACCCCCACAAACCAAACCAAACCAAAAACCTATACATTTAAAATTTATTTATCTTGAAGGTGCAAAACACAGATGACTGCATCAGATTCAGTCCAAAGGCCAACTTTTCTGTAAAATTTTCCTGTGTTTGCAGTTCCTGCAGTGACCCAGAGCAGCAAAGAACATGGCACAATGCAGCTGGTACAGCTGCCTGCTGCAAGCCAGCATCCCCATCCACAAGCCAGCAGCATGAGGAGCCCTCACTATTGTTTTAGTTGTCCATCTCCCAGTGTCAAGTGTAGTAAAACCCAGTTAAGAATTCAAAAAGACAGCACAGAAAATGTTTCCACAACCACTTTTCTAATATCTCAATGGAAATGCTGCTTGTTTTGATAAGACTGAACATTTTTACCACCAGTCCATATCTTCAGTTGGTTCTCCTGCAATGGAAAGCAGTATGTGTGCAAACAAAGCAAGTGGGTAAATTCAGTCAAATTCTCTGTCTCTTATGGAAATAGGGATGTTCTGTGCAAAACTGCAGGCTTGCAATGAAGGACATTCTTTGGCAGTCTGAAGCAGAAAGCTGTGCCACCAAGAAACCATCATCTGTTTGGAGACTGAGGAAATACCACAAAAAAAAGTAGAGAGGTGTTTTCCTCTCTGTAAATAGATATATCCCAGCATCACTGCTTTCAGAACCTGGAAACCACTAGTGAATTTGTCCTTGCCAGCCCAGATGACATCATGTTACGTTAGAGGAAACCTTTCCAGGATCTGTTGAACTGGAAAATATTATTTATGTTCTAATACACACATTTACTTATGTCTTTTAGGCAGCAAACTATCTTGTACAAGGTTACAAAAGAAATTGTAGAAAAATTCCTGAGATGTATTCTGGTACTGGACTCCATCCTCCTAATCCTTTTTGAAAGCCCCAATAGCTGTCGCAAGATAAACTGTAATGTTTCCACTTGCAGTTTATAAATAACCTATTTTGAACTCCCCGGTACAAGGTCTAACTCAGAAAACAGAGAATGAGCCCAGCCCCCTTCCCTGCACAGCTACTCATGGTTTTGGACAGGGTACTTTCTAGAATGGCCTTTCTCCGTGCTAACAGGTGAATAACAACATTTACCTACCTCAAAAGCATGGCAATGGAGCCAAGACAGGATTTATAAGTCATTTCAAGGTTCTTGGAGAACAGGTATTACAGAATTACATGCTGATACAGTATCAGGCAGAACATTTATTTTTTTTATTTAGGGTTACAAAACAAGCTGCTCTGTCTTATGGCAATATTAAGAAGTCAGATGGGATGCTCAAAGCATGAAATCCAGCACATTTCTCTTGTAACAAAAGTCCCTTCATCAAAGGATCATAAAAGGATGAATTGCTTTAACCAGTTCATGCTGTAACACAACTGTTACGGGCTATGAGCTTAACTTAGAATTTCCCCGGATTTGTGGGTTTAAGTTGGAATTGGAAATGCTTTTGAATGTGCTTGTGCAGAAACATGTGCATATTGCAGAGAAAAAAAGAATTCGGTGAGAGCTGCCAGTAACTGGCTGACAACCCAGCACGGGGGATATGTTAGAACAGATTCACAGTCTTGTGCAATAACTTTGTTTTGGGTTAAAAGAGGGCAGAAAAGGTAAACTGTGTTATTTGAGTCCATGGACAAGGGCTTGACTTTTGATGTACATGTATTTGGCAGTCAGTGCTGGAGATTTATTTACAGAGTGTCATTTGAGGTTTGTTCTGATATGCCCCACAGGATAACCACTGGCGTTATTTTGCTTGGGGCTTGCTGTTTCCAGCTGCCTTCTTTAACTTTCTTCAGCTGCTCAGGAGACACTTCCTAAAGGCAACTTACTCCTACCTTACACTGGGCTCAAACATTTCTGGTGTTCATTCCTCCACTGCTCCCTCTTAAACCTTACCTGTCTAAGCAAATAAACAGGAGGCCTAAATATGTCCTTATGTATGCACATGCCAAAGAAAATGCACATTAATTCACCCAAGGCCATACTACCCTGTTCCTAGAGGGCCTGCAGACCCTCCTGAGGGACTGTGAGCTTTCCTTTGCTGAAAATCCCTTTATTGCTGCAGCATGGTCACCCCTGAGAAGAGGTTACAGATATTACATGTTACCCTAAGTATGCTTCAGATGATGTAAGGCAGAAAGGTTTAATTTGTGTCAGGTAAGGATCTAACTCCGGAATATAACTTGACAGATGAAGACACTTGAAACCAGTCTCACATGTGATTTCAGTTCTTCATCTGAATTGTTCAGTCCTTTGTCTCACTGTGAATTATTTTATGGTTTCCATCTACAACCTGTTATTAAATCAGTGAGTTCAAAATCTGCTTATATTACACACTTGATGAACACTACTCATAAAGTAACACTTACAGTTCTGTAGCTGGTAAGAAATAGTTGTTTTCACTTAGTGTGATATTCCAGCAAGAGCCAGTCAGGCACACAGCAACCATCAAAACCTGTCTCTGCTGGCTGAATCAGTCATATCAGCCTTAAGGGACTGCCAGGATTGTCTGCCATCAGAGAGACTCTCACAGTCACAAAACCTCTTATTTGTAAATAAAAGCTAAGCTCTGTCTGGTGATAACACGATCTGTTCCTGCCTTAGCTTCAGCGTTAATGTCACGGAAATGTCACTGAAGCACGGCAATCCCATGGCTTTCCCAGTGGAGATAGTGCAGCCACGGCTTCAGTCGCCACAAATCCTCTCCAGGTTAAAAGGACCACGTCTCATATTCTGATGTGGCTGTGAGTGTGCCACAAACTCTTTCCTGTTACTTGCAATTAGAAATCACTGGCCATGGGGTGAGAGAGAAATGAAGGCTGGACTTGAACTACTGAACCCTGAGCTGCTGGAAAGACGTGCCATTTTCCTCTGCTCTCCCTTTTTCCCTGGTGGGGACTGCTGTGAATCTATTTGTTGGGTAGTGTGGCCAAGCACAGGACCTCTCCAGGTGGGAAACTCTTCCCTCGGAGGTTAGCAGGGTATGGCTGTCTCGTAGGGAAGCACCTGAACCCTGGGCAGCACACAAGAGATGGGGCTGGTAGCAGGAATGAGGGAGATCAGGAGGAGCAAGGAGCAGTTTGCCTCCAGAGCACGAGAAGGACCAGTGCCAGTGACAGGACAACAAAAATGGTCTTACAACTACCTCCTGTAGCATAACACACAGGCAGTTCCAGGGCTCCTGTGAGCTAGTCTCTGTTCCTGAATTACCCACTCTCAAGTATTACATTTCTTTGAACGTAGCTTGAGAATATTAAAGAGCATATATGCTGAAAAAGTTTCTACAAACTTGCATGTGCAATTTTTTTTTTACTAGCCTCTTTTGGGTCTTCAGTTCAATTGTACAAGCAATTATTTCTGACCACTCCAATTACTCACAATTCAATAACTCTTTTCACATGGACATGTCACCACTCCGTCCACAATTGAAGGTGAAGACTGCTCCCACTTACCAGCTGATGATCAGCAAAGGAAATGGGCCTGATCTGATCTCTAAGGGAGAGAGAGATCTAACATTTTAGTAGAACTTATCTTTATCAAGCATCCATATTCTCCCCAGTCGCTGACTGAGAGACACAGCATTTATTCAATGGAAAAAGAGATTCATTTATATTGATTGGACTTTCCCTCCCACCATGCACATTGTGTAACATCAGGGTACACTTAATCCACATCAGTAACTCTCAGCCCTCCTGCAGTCTAAGTGCTCTCCCATTAAATTATTCAGGATGTCAGCATGGGCAACCAGCTTAGAAAGAAAACTCAGAATGATCTAAAAAGAAAATAAGGTTTTTGTCTTATAAAAAAACCCAAACCAAAAAAAAACCCAACCAACCCCAAACCAGGAATTGTCATGTTATTTTTATTTACAAAGATCTAATTATGGCAATATTAACTTACTTGTTTCACTAGACAGAAGCCTATAAAAGAAATCAGTGCCATCAACAAATAGGCTAATGGTATTTTTTTCTTTAGAAATCAGACCTTCTTGCTGTAACTGAGGTTAAAAACAGAAGCGTGAACTACACATTATTTTAATGTGTGAGAACGGAAGCGAAGGATAGGCTAGAACAATGAATGAGTTGCTTGCTTGAAAAAAATAACTGTGGAGGGAGATCACTGTCTTCATCTCATGGTCACATAATCTGGTGGTTGTTTTAAACAAATTAAAGCAGACTGCTTTCTTTTTGTGCGTTCGAGTAAAACAGAGTTTTCAGCCAGCAGATATTAAATTTTCCTGGCTAGTTTTTGGATGCTGGCCATGTGTGATTAGTGACCTATTTTCACTGCAATGAGATCAGCTGTGTTTGTAGGACCCTGAATCAGCAGATCTATCCTTATTCCTGGCTCTGCCTGAGAGAGCACTGAGCCAGGCCCATTCTCCAAACATACTGGCCTGCCATTGCCATATGGATCTGTAGGAAAGGGTGCTCGGTCATAAAAGAGCTGTGCTGAAACCTGACAGGCCAGGACCATCAGGTTCTATGGTGCACAATCTGCTGGTGCTGCTGAACTTGAAATTTTATTTGACTAATTGAAAGGGCCTAGGGATAGAAGAAACCTGTGCTGTTTGTAGGAATTATGATATATAATATATTCTTCCTGGATAATAGTGTGATTGAAAAAGAGAAGGTGCAGAAGCAAGAGTCAGAGAAGGATTCTAGGGCTTTAGCTTTAGATCTGAAGCAGTTTTGGTCACAAACACCTGTGGCAGATTCTTCTCTTTGGAAAAGTGCAGCATATCCCACAGTTTGCTAGTACTGCATGAATGATCATGTCCAAATGCAATTTTGAGGTCAGCTCCAAAGTCTTGTGCTGTTGTTTGCCACCAAAGCCCAGCACAGCATCTGTGCAAGTTTGGTGGTGCTACCTGGACTGAGCCATACAGAAATGATTGAAGCCTCACAAGAAAATTTAGGCTTGAGGGAACCCTGCAGAGATCATCAGGTCCAACTCTCCACTCAAAACAGGGATAGCTGAGACTGGGTTGATTGGAGACCTCTCAGTTGAGTTTTGGTGACTCAGAATTAAGTATGTTATGTCCAGGAACTGCTCCTCTGGAATTAACCTCATTTGGATTAATATATCTAAAGAAGGTTTTGAAAGAAGTTATTATTCTTATAGGGCTGCAGTGGAGACCAGAAGTCTGACTGTAGCTCCTTTTCACTTAGCCCCACAGATGCCAGAGCTAGCAGCACTGGGCACTCAGCTGTCAGCGAGGAGAGGAGCTGGTGGCAAACAGGCGGTGGTCAGAACCTCTCCCTAGTCATCAGCCAAGATCAAGGAAAGAGAAGGAAATAAAGACGGACAGATTTCCCTCCTAGCAGCCAGGAAAACGAGAGAGAGATCAGCAATGGTTCACATCCTGCCTTCATTTACCTCTTATCCTGTGGCTGTTGGCAAAAAGAGTTGCTTTGTCAGGATTAGAGTATTGCTTCTCATCTTCATTTCCCGTTGGACCACCTCTGGATTGAAGTGATGTAAGAAGGGATGAATTTAGTCTCGTGCTTACCAATGAAAAGTTTTGCTATGCATCATCTGAAATGTCCTCACAGTGCTCATAAAGACTGCATCATCATAAAGACAGCAACATTGGGGGGTTTGTGAGGTGTGATGAGGGGCTTCCTGGGGATGGAGCCTCCATACAGACATCTGAGGGAAAAATAATTGAATCCATTGACAGAAGTTAAAACCATCTCTGGTGGCTGTTTTACACCTGACTGCCTCTTACTGGAATCCCGTGGTGAGTAAAAACCACCGATTTCTGTGAATTTCACCCAAAAATATATATAATTTTCTGACAATCATCTGACAGGCTGCCTTCTTTCATTCTCCTCTGTAGTTCAGACTATGGTACTTCCCTGGTAACCTTTCTTTTCCACCACCACCCCTGTGTGATCCCAAGAGGCCATTAAAATGCCGAAGATACGAGTGTGACACGAAGAGGGCTGGCGTCTCTGCCAGCACAACTTCATGGACGCCAGTACCCTGGGGAGTTGAGCTATGCTAGGGAAGCCTCTAAGATTTTAAATGTGAGCAGTGTCCCCTTAGTGGCATAGATATACTCTTTTTGCATTCACGATGAGTGACAAGTTGAAATGCCTGCCCTCAGGTGTGTGGCAGTAGCATGGGATACTAGGAAAAGCCAAGTTCCTTCTGAAACGAGGGGAATGATTTCATTAAGTTAAAATCTCCGAGGACTCTAGGCAGATGCAGAAGTGAGAATGAAAAAAGCCATTACACAGAAGCCTCACTGTGGACAGCAGATAGAGCTGGAGCTGGGCAGGAGGTGAACACAGCACAGGTTAAAGCATTGTGATCTCCTGTGCCAGGTCACCTTCCTGCTGACACAGACTTGAGGCATTTGCATACATATTACAAATAGCTTTGCTGTGACTGAACTTTGGAGGCTTTCCTTTTGGGTAGGCAGCACAACTGCATTTTAGCCATTTCTTTGTTGTTTGCTGCCTCCAACAGGATTACTGGGAAAATTTTCTCCAGTCATTGACAAAAGTCCTGCAATATAAGCAGCTGCCTTCGATATTCACGGAGGAGGGCAGAATGGTCCTGAGAGACAAGCAACAGATTTGCAGAGAAGTCAAGAGATGTCAGCTAGAAATTAGCACAACTCCAGATTAAAAACTATCTCTGTTCATAGTAGTTTAAGTACTAATGAAGCCACTGTTTAGAAGTTTATGAATAATGACAGATTTAAAAATCAATTGCATTTTGGAAAATAAACTAAGACAATGCTTTAATTCCTCCAGTGTCATTCTTGGAGGTTTTATCTCTATGAAACTGTAGAGAAAATAGGAGAAGATTTCTGTGGGCCATCTCTCAACCCACCCCTTCAGATGCTACCTAAGATGCCTCTGTATTCTTACACACCTGCTAGCACTGGATCTTTGAACCCCAAGTGCAAAGTCTTGGTTCATTAGGACTAATGAAACTTGAGCTTAAGTCCAAAGTTTCAAGAAAGGTCAAACACATTTCCGTGTGCTAGAAAAAGATGAGAGTGCTGGTTGACTTGAAGGAATGCAACTGCTAAACACAAACTCAACTGTAGGTTAACAAACGTGTGTCTGTTTGCAGATCTGCACACACACACGGAAAGGAGAGGGAATAGAGGAAAAAACTGGGCAGGGACATGCAGTACCCATCATGTTCCCTGCAGAAGACAAGGAAAAAGGGATAAAGGGGATTTCTCAGAAATGTAACATGAGCACCAGTACAGAGTTGGCCCCTGGATGGATGGATGAGGCCAGCTGCAAGTCTTAGCCTGAACCACAGCAATCCCTACCTCCCGGCAGCTCAACTCACTGGTCCACCAGACCTATCAGTCACCACAATGATTTTCTTACCAAAAAGGTGTTACATGAAGAAAAACAAAATCAGCAAGGTAATATGAAATAACTTCTTCATTTCTGTTTTAACTCTGATTTTTCCATTATGTAAGCAAGCTTGAACCTGGGAAGACATACAAATCTCAATATTAAGGTGCTTGAGAGCTGCATGTTTATATAAAGCTGTATTTAAATTAAAACTCTGTGACCTCTTAACATACACAAGTCTAAAAATAACATTAAGCACATGGTTTTTGTCATATATGAAATTAGGTGACTGGCTTTTGCATATAAAAATCATCTTATGACCAAGTTAATAGTTATTAAAGTTGTTAAGATAGTTAATTTTTAAATACCTTTTAGTTATGGAGTTTCCATTACTCTCTGTAAATCCATGTCCTGCCCCAGCAAATGATCCATTGGTGAAAGAAACTTTTGATATACCTCAAAATCCACCAATCATACTGGGCCATGGGGCTGGGCAGTGGGGCATTCTGGGAAGGGCCAAGAGGGTATAAAGGACTGGCCCCCACAGGGGCCCATCCCTTTTCCATCTGGCCGAGCTGCTGAAAGCATGTGCTGCTCCTCCTGTGCTGGGTAAGTGGGGGAGGGTCAAGGGCCTATCTCTGTTCAGAGACCTTTATTTTATTTTAAGAGAATTTTGCCTCAGATTAGCTGAAGTTAACCCAGCGCTGAAGATTTCTGCTGTGGGCACATAGCCAGCTTGGCACCAAGGGTCTCTGATTCTGCGTTCCTGGGGTTTTTCTATAATTTTAATTTAAGAATTTGGACGCTGTTATTTTTCCAAATTATTTTTCTTGTAATAAACAATTTTTTTTTTAATTAAAACAAGAGTTGTCCTTATTCCTGACATTTTTAATCACAGTTAAAGCTCTTGCAACAAACTCCATCCAACATCACACCCAGCTATTTGCTGTTATGTCGTATAGTAACAATATTTGGCAAAAACAAAAACCACTTTTGGTCAAATGAGATGGGGAATGAAAATCTGATAGTAGCCCCAAAAGCTCCCTGAAGCCCTTGAAGGAAGACACAGCTGATGCTGTGGCATTTAACCTGATGAGGGAGACAGAGGAAAGAGGCAAATGCAAACTAGAGACCAAGCCTAGTGCCATGACACCCAGTCAGGAAATGGGATGGGGTAGGAACGCTCTTTCCTGAGAGTCAGCAAACATTTTTTTGGTCCCAGGTGCAAGAAAGAGACACAGCAAGGCTGCAGCATCCTCCAGCAACCTCCTGGCTCTGTTCTGATCCATCTTACTGAGAGCTGGGAACCAGCAGAGGAGCCCTGATTTCAGGCCACTCAGTGGGAAGGAAGAGGAGCAGGTTGTGCCTACTTGAGCACATCTTCATGCAATTGAAGCAGCACGAAATTAAATTAGTGCAATGAAGAATCAGCCCATAGACACAAAAGCATCAAATACCATGTCTATGGTGAGCCATGATGACTGGTTTGCTTTCAGTGTGGCCCAGCTCATGCCCATGAGTCTGGTCACATCCAAACTTTCAAATTCAGCTTTTCCAGTATGGAAAAAAGGATTAACTCGGATGTCAGACACTCCAAAATACCTTCAGTGATACGAACTTCAGCATCTGATCTTCTTTTCTGAAACTCAGCCAACACTCCTCTTCAGTTACTAGGAGCAGAAAAACACAGTTTCTCACATCTTTCTGTTCAGCTGAGAGGCAACAGCACATGCATTTGGCACTTTGTCAGTTAAGAAATAAAAAAGAGTTTTTAAAGAAAATGCTGACACAAATGCTGGCAGGGCTGCTGGGCACCCCTGTAATATGGGTGAAGAACACAAGCTGTTATTGCCACTGAATTCACTCTAGGAAAGACATGCTGCTTATGGCCACAAGTGAGGGACACTGGTGCTGTATTTGTGCTACTATCAGCTTTGGAAAGGCTTCTGATGATATATTTGATCTTAGTTGATCCTAAGTCAGAAGCTAAACAGAAGGAGATAGCTAAAGGCTTGTGAGAATGAAGTCTTAATTCCAAGTCATCGCTGCCAAGGCAAAACTCCCTACATTAAAGCAGAGCTGGTTTTACACCTTTGCCACACTGCTGAACATCACTGATGTGCCACTTGCAGTCCTCAAATGATCATTTAGAAACCAGTAGGTGAAAGTCAAGTAGCATCCCTCCAGGTGAAGGATTTTCTTCAGTCCAGAATTTGCTTTATCATTCCCTTGGCACCTCTTTATCATAGCTCCACTTTTTTCCTGGCCTCCAACTTTCTCCTCTTCATTTCCCTCAGATTTCTTGCCATATAGCACCTCTTTGTCTACCTTCATCTTCCCAGAAAAAGCTGGGGAAATAATCTTGCCTTTGCCGCTGTCCTGTGGTCCACTTCACTTGTCTGCATCTCCCCAGCCCTATGTATGGCTTGTTGCTGCACAGGCTACAGACAGGAACTGCCTGCCGCCCTCGGCTTTGACAGCGAGTGCATGCCCAGCTGTTCGTATTGTCATACACAGAATAGGCTTTTTACCACTACTGGGACTGGGTTAGTGGCTTGAGAAACATCATTCAGGACAGTGAGCTATTTTTGTTATTTTTTTCTTGCAGTCCATGGAATTCCAGCCCACCCATCAAAGATCCAGTTTGTTGCACAGCTTCCCGCACTAGTCAAAGGTGGTCACTGATTCCTGGACTGTGTGGGCAGAAGATGTACTAAAAATTACACACTCTCTTTGCATCTGATTTTGTTTTCCCTGAGCAAGAAGCCACAGATTTTGGTCATTTCTGCACATACACAGAGAGGGCAGGAGAGTAAAATGAAATTAAATTACTCAAAACCACACAGAAATGGAGTAGAGCTTCTGCCTGCTTAGCAGCTATTTCTGTATCTATGTACAAAGATTTTAGTGTGGTTTTGTCCCATGTGCCATCACCTTTGGAGGGGTGAGTGGGAGCCAGGAGAGCAGAGGAAGCTGCTGGAGATTATGAGCTCCAGTGGTTTGGAGGCCCCTGAGAGCAGCCCCAGGCAGCTGCTGCAGGTCCTGCTGGCTGACAGAACTCCTCATGGCCTCTGTGTATTAGTCTATTATTTGTTAGGAATTTTTCTCTGTGAATTCAGCTTTTGCTTTCCCAAGGAACTGCACAGTGTTTTCTCTTCCCCCCTGCTTCTGGGAGCACACAACACTGAATTATCCAAGATTTGTATAAAACACTACCCTGGGTGTGATACTTTCCTAAAGCTGCTGGAAAGAACAGCCCTGACTTGTTTCTGTCAAGGAGCTGGGCTGGCAGGGACCTCCATCTTCCACCACTCACAGAGATGTGGCCATCCACCCTGCAGAGAGGGAAAATCTTTACCCACACCATGCTCTACTGCAAAGCCAAGGAGGCAACTTGAGCCAGATCCCAAAACTAGGATCTGTTCATGCTGTTGGTTCCCTTAAGGACCCAGTGTCCGTGGCTGTGCCTGGCAAGAGGGTGAGCCCCTGCCTCCAGTGCCTCAGGGATGACACGGAGAGGGCTGCTGCCATGCCCATGGCTTTCCTCCACACTCCCCTCTTGCTGCCCTTCAGACCCTTCAAGTCACACATGAGGTGTATGTCTCACCACTCATCTGCTTGGTCTCACACATTTGTAGGGCAGTGTGTCACTGACCCCTGAGATCTACGACCCAAAATCTCATACACCACTGTCCAGTCCCACCTGTGACTCACCAACTTGCTGAACCAGGCATGTGGCATCTCAAAATTGGAAAGAAGGTGTCAGTCTTCAAAAGCAAGTTGTTTTCTACCAGTGAAAACATCACTGCTCAGCAGTGCCTGCGGGGCCAGGTGTCCCATGCCCAGGAGGCCTGTGGGGTGTCAGTAGGTTCCCAGCCTGTCCTATCTTGCTGTCTGCTCCCTGCTGTGAGGCTGGGCTTCCTCCATCAGCTTGTTTCACACAAGGCACAACCAACCTCCCCTGGGAACACAGACTTGCTGTCGTTTCACTTGGGTACTAGTCACCAGTCTGCACTTGAAACACTCAGTAGATTTTATTTCCTATGGAAACATCACCAATTCAACTTTGTAAGATGTTAAACATCAGCACCATCCTGTACCAGGCCCTTCTAATTAAGAGACATTTTCAGAGAGGGGATGAGGCAAATGATAACAGTAATTAACTGAGAAACAACTTCAGTTGTTCTCTTAATTCCCTATGCACCAGGCTGAAATGGTATTCTGGCTTCCTACAAAATTACATGTACCACATCAAAAGTAAACACTTAATCTAATATTCTAATTGTGGGTTTAGATAAACATCACGGTTATAAATCATTTTAATGAGTATATAAAAAAGAAGCAAATACCACATTAACTTTTCATTACCTTTTTAACATCCCCCCCGGATAATGCAATTCATTTATGGGTATAATAGCCCCCTCTACTATATGCTGTAGGTACACTGAGGAATTAAATAGTGTAGCTCTGGGGGTAGTTAAGGTGTTTTAGAGTAAGAAATGGCTATGACTTGTTGATGCACTGCTCAAAAATAAAGGTTATGCATTTTAACAAAGAAGTCTGGGATGGAAACATGGATAATTTGATCCAATAATTAAAAAGAAGAGTTTTCTTAATTGCTGGCCCCATAGAAAAAGGGTTCTTAATCAAAGTAAAAACGAACAGTAGAAAACTCTGAGTGGAGTCAACTTTTCTTGACAAGCTGTTAATCTAAAGACTCTCCAGTTACAGTCACATCATCAAATACATCCCAAAAAAATCATAGTTAAGGCAAACTAAGCAATGGGTGGCAACTTCTTTGCAATAGTAATTTAACTGCTTTCAGAAGTGTAGCCACATGCTTCAGTAAAGAACAGAAACATCTGGGGAAAAATCACGCTGTTCTGTAACTCAGCAGAATTTCAACATTGACTTCAAATGTGATCAAGCATTGGGAGGTATTTTCAGTGCTCTCTTTTAGGGCACTTGGCTGATAGTAATAGCTTAAAAACTTAAGACTTTGGTTATCTGAGCAAAAGCAGTATGAAATTTCTATTTCTTTGAAACAATGTAAGCAACTATTCCATGAAGCCTTCCTATAGCAGTACAGCTATTGTTTCTGATCTCACATAATTTCTTTTTGTCTTACTCTAAAATTTATGTTGTAATATTTGTACAGGCAATGGAATTTCACACAGATCTTTACAGTAGCTGAATCAAATAACAGCAATGGTGAAGAAAATAAATTCTTTCACTGTATCCTAGTTTATTACACTTAACTGAAATGGTTTAGAGGCATCTCTGAGCCACACAGCCAGTAATTCTCTGCTTTATGGACAAGACATATTTTCCTAGACGTAAACTAAATTATTTATATAATGCATGGAGCACATGAACCATCCATTATCTGGTACCTTCGAAACAATAGGATGGAGAGCAGCCAGCATTAATTGATCATCCAACTGTCCAGTTACTCTGTGTGGGCAATTTATGCCAGATGCTATATAACCACACTTTGAAACATTTTCCACAAATAAATCTTCCTTATAGAGGGAGGTGGTTGTCTTTGGAAGAACTATTTATGAGCAGTGATTTGCCAGCTGCAGTACTTGGGTAGGACATGAGCCAAGCTCCCGTCCCTGAACAGCAGGGCTGGTGTTCACATCCAAACACACCTGATGGAAGGGCTGAGTCAAGAGGGCACTGCGTAATTTTCCTAAGACAGGTTTCTGTGACGTATCGGAGGCAGTTTGGCCTGGCTCAGAGGAATCAGTTTTTAAAATTGTAGCTACTTTCCAATCCAGTGGTAAGAAAACCACCTTTGATGGGCTCCCCCAATGCCAGTGGCTCAGCAGGGCTGGGCAGGCAGGTAGACTTGCTGGTCTGTTCCCCAGAGCTGGTGGTCACCATCCCAGCTAGAGCTTGCTTGTGTGGCTGAACCAAGCACCCTGGGACAGAAACAGCTCCAGCTCTGGGGCACTGCTTGGCACAAAGCCCAGGTTAAACAAACCAGCAAGGGCAGTGTGCCCCTGTGCACCAGCAGAACAAGGCCCTGGCCCTTACACAGAGCCACGCTGGCTGATCCATAGGGGTGCCTCATGTGAATGGCACCCAGAGCATCTGGGCAAAATCAGCTCCCATAGAATCAAAGCATCACCTTCCTATCCTATATCAGCATGGGCTATTTCATCCCATGCAAACACAGTGATTAATCAATGAATCAAATAACAAGTGATTCTGGCCAATAAAAATGTTGACAAACTATTTTTCTTCCTCTGATTAAGCTACCAGTTCTGAGAAACTTTCTGCTCTATCAGTTGTCTCCATTCAACTTCGTGCCCCACATGAATGCTTGGGAAAGATTTAATTCCTAATCTCAATTCCTAATCTCAGCACGATATCAAATACTCGGATTCCTACATGGATTTACCATGCATGGAGCTCACCCTGATGGCAGGCAATGTTCTGGAGTTNCTACCCCACAGGATACAACAGTTAACCCATTTCCTCTTCTCCTACCACCTCTGTGGAGAACTGACAAGTCCTCCAGTGATGCTTAAAACCGGAGGTGAGATACAGCTGGTGACCCACTATTTTTTAACAGAAGGGTTTGGTGTTTTCATTCACTGTTGAAACACAAGCTGAGGCTCATGTGGCAATGGTGGAGACCAAGGAAAGTCTCCAGCTGAACCCTTTCAGTGTGCAAGAGCACTCAGTAGGTCAGAGCATGGTGCTGATAACTCTAAGGTTGTGGGTTCAACCCCCATTTGGGCCATTCACTTAAGAGCTGGACTTGATTCTTGCAGGTCCCTTCCAACTCAAGATATTCTGTGAATCTGTGAACAAAAAGCACAGCCAATTTCCCACCAAGCAAACCTGACCAGCAATCACCCTGGGACATCTGAGTCCTTAGTAAAAGGCAGGCAAAGGTTCAGCTCTCCGGTGGATGCAGGGAAGCTTCTGGTCCAAGCCCCAGTTTCCAGCCTGCCATAGGAATGAATCTGCAGACCACATTCCAAGTGTGCTCTCACTGGCCCCAGCTCTGAGAGGGCAAAATGCAGAGCTCGTTAAACTGCTGGTGCATGGGGGAAATCCTGCACAGTTTCCAAAACAGCTGTTGAGTATGTGTTGATCGGGTCATCTCTGAGTTATTTGTTCTTGCGAGTGCTGAGAGGACACAGAGGATTCAAGTAAAAGCCAGGTCTTGCCTGTACCCAAAGCAAATTCTGCGCTTGAATTGGCCTGCAGACATGGCAAGGCCCTTCAGTCTCAGGGAGGAGGTGGGATGCATCCTTCTGCCATGCCTCTTCCTGGACATGAAAGGCAGATGCACCTTTCCTCTACTTCCTGCACGGGCACTGTGCATCTTCCTCCTGACAGGAACATAACCACAAATCCAGAAGGCTCCCAAAGAAGGAACCAGAGTGTTCACCATGGCACCAAGTAGAAAGGGGATGAAGGGTTTACTTTGCTCTTTACTTCATTGCTTAGATCTTTATTTTGATGTCTGCTCAGCTTTTCCCAGAGAGATCCAGAAAATCACAGAAAGGAGATGCCTAACTACATAGCCTAGATTTGAGCCAAGACTCTCTCTAAAATTTGTTTTCTTCACACTCTTTTTTACAAAAGAGGAATTTACGTACTTTTACTGAGCCTTCTTGTCTTTGCAGGAGAGCCTAACTATCTAACTAGCAAAATACAGGGCCATAACAAAACAGGATAATAACTGTTTTACTGCTTCTCTTAATGATAATTTATTCTCTAATGAAAGAGGCATGTGCTGTGAGATGGGAATTTATTTACAGTTCATGCCTGACCTTTTTAACGTCTGGTAAAATCATGTTATGGAACTGTTTGAAAATTTATTGTCCACATTTAACAATGCTGACATTTTGTGATTATTGGCTCTGGAAAAGCTACTGGCACCGTCAGGCAGAGAAAGTTCAGAAATTGCTTCCAGGGAACAACAAAGCCCTGATTTTTAGAGTGCTGAACAGTAACAGATCCTTTTTATTGCATATTTTTAAAATCCACAAAAAAGGAAAAACAAGATGCAAAGCAAAGCTGAAAAAGGAAAAGAGAAAAATAGTCTTGATTAAATGCAAATTAGAACAGGGCTTCACTCCCAGCTGTCTGAAGTCAGTGGTAAAAAGCATCAGTACTTCAAAGTGGAATGATCAGGTCCAGGGACACTCCAAGACCAGTCTTGTGCCAGCTGGGGCTGAGGACAGGTGGAAAATAGCTCTGAACAGTCCAGCTGGCAGCGAAGCAGCCATGCAGGAGCCTCAGGCTTGTGGCGGGGCTGCAGGCAAGGAGCCTCGGCAATTAGTGCTTGTGAAAGTTTCCAAGTGCTCAGGCCACACAGGCGGCCCGCACACGAGCAGGGAGGGGTGAGCGTGGTCCCACCGGGCTCTTCCAATCACCAGGGGCAAATTACAGCTTTTGTACATGGCCCAAGGTGGTGCCCCTCAGCAGGTGTCTGGCACACAGCAATGGTGAGGGTGGACCACTGCACGAGTAAAGCCTCCATAAAATTGTCAGTAGGTAATAGCCTGACACGGTGCTCAGGATGGCGTTGAAAAAACCTTTGCGAGGATACTTCAATTGTGTTAATGTACAGCAGCAAAATATTACTGCAGAATGACCACTTGCAGGCTTTGTTACAAGATATCATGGTTTTCTTGACCTTTCATTCTCAGTGACCTTCCTTTTCAAAATTCTCCTTTATCCTCTTACATTTTTTCACTTAATGCTACAGAAAAATAGCATTTTATTTGTGGAAACCAATAGTTTTTTGTACAGCAGTAAAAAACTACCCACTCTGTTTAAGTGCTCTTAAAATTCAGAGTGATATTGATTCACAAAATCTTTTCCATTGATGAGATGAGGCAGCAGACCTCAGCTCTTGAAATACACGTTCCTGGTGCAGCAGCTCTTCTGAAGGAATTAGCTGGGCAGGGTTGTAGCTGCTATGGAAAAATGCACAGTTAGCTGACCAGTTTACCACTTTACCACTGAGGGACATGGATTTTCCAATGCACTTAGCTTGCTACAAAATCTTTAATGAAACCCGATAAAAAATTCTTTCAGAATTGCAGCTACAAAGAGAACCAAGAAATAGAAAGATTTACAGCCTTTCAAAGATTCCATTTTCAGACTTAGTTTGCCATCACATTTGCAAATTCTGTAAGAGGAAATGGCCTCCCCGTTGCACCATGGGAGGTTTAGGTGGGATATTAGGAAAAAATTCTTCACTGGAAGGGTGGCCAAATATTGGGACAGGCTGCCCAGGGGTTCTCCATCCCAGGATATGTTCAAAAGGCAAGTGGGTGTGCCAGTTAGAGACATTGTTTAGTGGTGAACATGGCAGAGATGGGTTAACAGCTGGACCTGAGATCTTAGGCGTCTTTTCCAACCTAAAAATTCTATGATTCTGTGATTCTTCTAAACAAAACCACAGGGTACAGCAGAGACCACAGCAGTGTGTGACAAGAAATATGTAAAACTCTACAAGTGGAAATTGTGACTATTATGTTTATGGGGGTTTTTGTTACGATAGTTCTCAGCTGCTGTTATTTAGAACCAGCCAAGCACTACACTGATTTCATTGAAGTATAATGGTCTTTACAACTGTTCCTCTAAATGTAGTGAATGATCTAACAGAATGATTTTATAGAATGTATCAAGTCATTGGAGGCCCAGTGGCCTTGCTCAGCTGTGCATCCAGCACATTTACAAGCTGCTGTGTTTTCAGTGTATCTTTTTTTCTTCAGGGTTTGAAGAATTCTGGGTGACTCTTGGGCTACTTCTAATGTTGCCACATGGGATAAGATGCTATCAGCCTCCTTTCTAACAAGGCTGCATTTGACTGCTGTGATTTTAGCCTTTAAATGACATTTTAATACTTCTCATTAATGCTCCAGAGCTCATATGGACTAATAGAATTATTTCAGCATTTTAAACAGATAAGCATTACTCGACATTCAAAGACTACGCAGATGGAGCATATGAGCATCTCCTTACACTATACTGTGTGGTATAATTCATGTAGAGTCTCAGCTGATTCTGTGTCTGGTCCAGGTCTGAGTCCAACTCATGGAAATGAGACAATTACCTGAGTGGCGATGGGTTTGGATGATAACACATCTCTGAGCACACTGGTTTTGGAACTGGGAATTGCCACAGAGTTTTCTACTGTCCCTGGGTGGGAAAGGCAGCTGACACATCAGTGTGACTCTGCTTGGTGACATCACAGCACTTCAGCAAGTGACCAACAAGATGCCGAAGAGCTGCTCTTAGGTTTAGGATGTACTAAATAACCCAAAGATTGAGTTCTCACTGTATTGCTGAAATTAAGTTTAATGTGGCTGCAGTGAAGCAGCACATTTCATATTTTTTTAATTTGTTGTGATGGGGTTTTTTTCGGGACCCTGTTACCTGTCATTGGGGAGATGCTTTGCAGAAAACAGCTTTGGGAGGATGGTTTTCGCTGCACCAAACGTACGTTTGCTCTCTGTCACCTCTGAGGCAGGCACAATTGCCTTTATCCATCATCTAAGTGGGATATGCTGCTACTTCATACTAGCTCAACTTTTTAAAAGAACAGAAATGGAGTACAAAAGCAAAATGAAATTCATTAAAATTGCCCCTATGAGCATGTCACCACTTCAACAGGAAGTTCACTGGTAAAGGCTGTGGTGGAAGCAACTATGCTGTCAGCTTTGCAGCAAATGGCCCAGAACAGTTGTCCCTGTGCAACCAGGAAGGGGTGCTGGGGGTGCCCTCGGGTGTCCCAGCTCGCATCACTGGGCTGGCAGATGTTTTATGGGATCAGCAGGAGGCCTGAGAGCCTCTGAGATGGCCAAAGGCAAGCCATCCTTTCCTACTTCTTTATGTCCAGCATCACACTCACCAGCCCTGCATGAGTGTCCCTGGTGACAGCCACGCTCTGGTGACTCTGACTGTGGCAGAACCTGAAACCAGATTCTTCTGAAGTGCACTGAGGGATGTTCCAATTGCACAGAAGCATCTGCAGTCTTGAGCACAGCTTCCTTCCTTCCTTCCTTCCTGATCCACTGGGGTACTGCAAGACTGTTACCTGGGACCACCAAGCAGATTTTATCTGCCTATCAAAGATAAAAATTCAAAGACCACATGGTACTGTAATAGCCACGGCATGATTCATTTAAAAGCCAACAGCAGCTAAACAATTATCACTTTACTGCATTAGCTCACATTCAGAAAACAGTTACCAGCACTCAGTGACTTCCAGCCATTATTTTAAAGCTTTTTTAAACGTGGTAATGTGGAAAATTAATGAAGTGTTTCTAAAGCAGCTTGCTTCTGAAGGACTTATTCATCAACTGTTCATTTATCCTTGTATTCACATTTGAAAGTCAGCTTTTAAGGAATTCTTGCGTATTTCCACTCAGATAGCACTTTAAAATATGAACTGTTAATGGCTAAATGTTTAGAAGGGAGAAACATTTCGAGTAGTCATTCAAGAAGAATGCCTGTATCAAAATAGAAAGCACCCTCCCTTTTTCATGAAAAATGGAAAAAAGTGTGGACTTTTTAGTGATTGGGATGGGTTCAAGCACAAGTGGCCATGGCAAGCAAATCTCTATGTGATTATTCTCAAAACAGCAGAATGATAAGAGTTTCAGATCTCTATATCCAAGCCTTAAGAACGATATTGTGTTATTGCTGCTTTAAAAAACATCCTTCCACTAGTCTGCTACATGCTAAGAGTGTCTCAGTGACAACCAGCCCACAGGAGACTGACAAATTGGTTCTCCAGGTCCATGCATGAACATGGGAAATGGAACAGAGGTCAATGGACCAGGAGGGCCTGAGGCTGCCTGCAGTGCATTGCTTAGAGCTGCTGCTCCCAGGCCAGGAAAAGGCAAGGATGGTATTACAGCTCCTCTCTGCAACTGCCCATTAGAGGCAGGTGCCAACTGTTCAGGAAGCACTTTGGAGCATGCTCAATGCCCAAGTATCTTAGAACACACAGACTGTGTTTTTTGCTGCTTCTCTCTGGTGAATATCCCTAATGAACCACTGCACTCTCTGGAAGTGCCCAAAGATGAGAATGCATCAGAATAATAGCAGTTTACCGGGCAGCACAAGTGTGCAGGAGACTCATTCCCTGCCATGTGGCGAGGATGGAAGAACAAACACTGCAGCACTAAATTTTAAGTCAATCTTAAGAGATTTTCTTGGCCATTTTTTTCTTCAAAAGGGCTAAAAGAAGGTGATAACTAGCAGTCATGTACTGCAAGAATGAATGCAAAGAAACATTCACAGGTCTAAGTGACAAGGTTGATGTTCTCCAGAGCAGCTGGAGGACACATGCTGGCTTAGGAAAACAGAATATTTTCATACTTCTTCAAAACTGTCATAAGATAAAGTAATTGCAAGATAATTTTTGTTGCTGTTCTGTAAAGTCACAAGTCAAAGAACTGGCTTAAAACTGTGTGCTTTAAAGAGGCAACATCAGAGAAACTCAGACACTACATAGCACCAAAACACTCATGGGGGCAAAGGCTTAAGAGAAAGTCTCCACTGGTGCCTATTTGGTACCCCTTCTAGGCCGCTGCTTCGGTCCTGCTCTTCCTCCCTGATGCAAGAAGCACGGAATGGTAGCCTACACCTCAAATCAGTGGTTGTCAAACAGCTCTACTGCCCCCAAAGCCCAGCATCCCATTAAATGGGACAGCCACAGGAAAACTTCCAGAGGGGTCAGAGTCCATTTGCTCCTGTAGCAAACAGAAAACAGTCTGGCAGAAGCTACAGCATCTCTGGGAAGGTGACGGGGTGGCCTTTCTTTTCACTTGAAACCCTCCCAAGAAAATGAATAATAAGCATTTGCTGCTCACTCATCTCTTGCTCAGAGTAAAAACCATCACAGGGCAGTTCTTGTTGCCTTGCTGGTAACATGATGCTACCTGTGCTAGACAGCACCAATAATGCTTTCTGATCTGAGATCATGGGAAAAGTACAGTTACTTGAAGAACGAGGAAAAAAAAAATCACAGGATTCAAACAAATTCAGGGTGATTCTAACTAGATATTAAGCTGCTAATATTTTTCTCTATGCTGTACCTATGCAGAGGCACTGAGAAATTGTAAACAGAACTGAAATTCCAGCTTCACAGTCAAACACACTGCCACTTTAAAAGGTCCACTTATTCTACACTGCACATCACAAAAATTTCTGCTTTTTTCTTAATGACAAGTATACACAAGCAATTTTTTCCTCACTCAATCTATACACTGCACTCCTTTTAATTAAGTGCATGGAATGAGGAATACTGGAAGTTTCATGAGTATAGAAATCAAGAGAAATTGTTTTGGTCAAGAAGACAAGAAGTTATCGCTCAGTAGTGTATTTTGGTCAGTTGATGTTTGAGGGGATGATTCTGAATCATTGTCACGAAGTTCAGTCTTCCTTTCTCTGAAGGAGAGATCTGACAGGGAGTTAGGGATGAAGGGTGGGTGTTCTTCCCAGAGCTTGAACCCTGCTCCACTGATGGTGGACTCTGATGTGTCTCACTTCTAACAGCCTTTATTCTCTGTTTGTTATCTTTCATCAACCTGTCCTTGAGCAGGTGGAGAGAAGGAACAATCATTTTTCCTCTTCATCAGGGGACATGCAAACATATTTTAAACATCAACTGCATTTCATTTGAGCAAGAATGACTGATGACTGATTGAATTGACTTTTTTTGGCTTCCTTTTTTTATTTCAGTCAAAACATTCAAAGTTTCTGTTGTAAAAGTGATAGAGGAATCTTTCATCTCATTTCTAGCTGAGCAAATAAGGAGATGTTGGCTCGCAACTTAAACTCACTTTGTCAGATTTTCTGACTCAAATGCTGGTTTTATTCTACAAACCAGCACATCTCTAACTGGGTTGATACACACTGCAATATTGCATTCCTGTAAGTTCAATGGAAATAACTATTTTTCATAAAATACGGAACTTGCACTTTTGAAAAAAGCACTTTCACTTGAAGCACACTGCAACTCGGTAAGTGCAGCAATATACCTAAATGAGTTTTTCTTCATTCATGGTAGTATCAGATCTATTCTCTCTGTTCCTAATGCACCAAAGTTATTAATCAAAATCTCACAATAAAACATCTAGGAGAAATTTTAACTCAGCTACTTTAAAGGTCTGGGTGGCAACGTGGATCATTGTTTGTGCACTGCTGCTGTCATTTATACCACAATAGAAATCTTCGATTATATTCTACTATCCTGCTTTGTCTGCTGCAGTACAGAATCCCCATGGCTTTGCTGACACTTGAATTAATATTACCAATAGCTGTTGATTTGATGCAGCACCTCAAGAAGCTGTTAATTATGGGGCATTTTAAGCCTCTTTCAGCAGATATAAAAGTTGCATTCTCTGGTGGTATTTTTCATAGTACCAGTTCTTCATTCTTTCTGCAAAATGCACATCTTAATATTAATTGCTCCATTATGAAGGATTGGAGAAGCAAGGTAAAATAATAAAACCCTTATCCGAATCCCAGTAATTGTAACAGGCTTAAGCTCAGCAGGAGGAACACAGATAACTTTTGTGTAACTGAACATTGAGAGTAAGATGTTTGTAAGAGTGACTGTTGTAAGAACTTGCCCTGTTTTGTGGTGGAAGTGATACCAATTTGGATCAGCATACACTTTTCTTTATCTGACTATTGTCAGCCCCACATGCAGTGGATGTGGCCTCTGTGCCTGGCTGGCAAGAAGACAATTTTCAAATAAAATATGACAGAGTCCCCAAAGCTAATCCAGTATGAAAGGAACAACCTTTTGGCCTAAGACACAAACAGTGTTGGAAATGATGCAACAGTTTCTTTCTGCAAAGAGCCAGCAATGACTGCAGTATTCCTAGAGCTTTCATGTTAACCTGTAGACTAGCTATTACTTCAAGTGCAATTAATGAAATTTTGGGGTGTAGTGAAGCAGCTGGTGGCCATAAGGGGCAGTGCTAAAGTATGGAAAGCCCTGCCCACATACATGTTCTGCTTCAGGCACCTTGAGGGAAACTTACCTTAGATTAATCTACAGTTTCATTTTATACCAGTGAAAGTTAAATCAAACAAAGAACAAAACCAGACTTGAGTTCCACAAGATGAAGTTGATTCTCACACTAGTGCCAGCAAACTCTTTTTTGGAAATTAATAGAAATGTGAAATGCTGTGGAGACATTAACATCATTATGATGCATGCAAATATTTGAACCTACAGAAAATAATTAAAAGTAATATTTCATTTTCACTCCTGCTTACTGTCTAGAACTTTCACTGATTACTCTGGATTTATTTTCATTTTCCAGCAGAAACACTAAGACAGAAAAATATCACATCTCTTCCAGTATTCGTAACATCTTTGTCCAAATAAACATAGAATATCTTTTAATTTAATTTGTACAATCAATCTTTTTTTTCACGTAAGAGGAAACAGCAAATACGTTAGTATTTAAAAAAAAAATAAAAATAAAATAAATAAAAGTCATATAATTAAATGTGGTAATTGACCCCGTGGCAATGATATGTCAGCCATTGGGAATACTGGAAAATACCCAGCTTTTTTTTCACTAGCACCTACACCTGGGTGGTGGCCATTGTCCTTGCTCACTTGGGCATGGGTAAAAAAGGGCTATTTGTCCTGTTTTCTCTTACACCTGTCAATGTTAAGCAATTATTTTAAAATAATTTTTATCTCCATGTGTGGGATTTTTTGACAAGGAACTACAGTCCATTCCTTTTTTTCTTTAAAGGCTGACATTAAATCAGCTGCAAGGTCCCAGCTTGCCAGATACTACAGTACCTCTTGTCAGTGACATCTAAATGAGAGGCTGAGCCCAGCACTCACTATTCACTTACATGTGCACTTTGTTAAATTCCTATCAAGCAGCTCTCTAGATTTTAAAACAATAGTATTCTGAAGTGACTTTGTAAGAGCAGAGAAAAACCTAGCAAGAAAACTGCAGCAGTATCTCTACTAATCAATATTTCCATTTACATCAAAGAAAAAATTTTTATCTTTGATTTTGGCATAGAACATAATTCTTTCGGTTTTGCCATTACTTGCATGGATTTTAATTCTGAACAGGGCAGCCCATTTTCACTCCTAATCACATAAAGGGAAACATTGTCAGAAAAGTGCCTGTGGGTGCTGATGGACCCCAAGCTGAGCAGGAGGCAGCAATGTGCCCTGGTGGCCAAGAAGGCCAACAGCCTCCTGGGCTGCATCAGGCACAGCCCTGCCAGCCGGGCGAGGGGGGTGATCCTTCCCCTCTGCCCATCCTGGTGAGACACACCTGGAGTGCCGGAGCCAGTCCCGGGCTCCCCAGTGCAAGGGAGACACGGACACTGGAGCAGGTCCAGGGAAAGGCCATGAAGACGATTATGGGCTTGGAGCACCTGACATAGGGAGGGTGAAGGTAAGAGCTGGGGCTGTTCAGCCTGGAAAATAGAAAGTTCTGTGAGGCATCTCACCCATGTGTATAAATACTCAAACAGGGGAGGAAATGAGTAAAGACAAGGTCAGGCTCTTCTCAGTGACATACATTGACAAGGGGCAATAGGTATGAGTTGAAGTATAGATGAAACAAAGTAAAAAGAAGGTTTGAAGTTTTTTGTTTGTTGGGTTTTTGGTTTTGTTTTTTCACAAACAAACAAGTTTTTTGTTTGTTGGGTGGTCAAGCACTGGAACAAGTTGCCCAGAGAGGTTCAGAGAGTTATTCCTGGTGTTCTATTCCCAAAGAATTTTATACCCCTGGTACAGGATAGCTTCTTTGCTGGTGTCTCGTAGTAGCACTGTAGTCTGGATGGATGAGGGAATGTCCCATCTCACAGCTCTCCCCAGCCCTATATATGGGTTTATTAAGCACAACCATACACCTGTATTTATTAAAGCCCTAAATGCAATTATCTGAGGCTCCATAGCAGCTTCACACAATCTCACTGTTTCTCCTTCAGCTGCCTCTCTTCTGATAGTAACTCTTTCCCAAAGTCAGGATGCTTCCTCGCTCTGGAAAGATAATCTTTATTGTCAAGTCACTGCTGTACAGTTGATAAAGCACACCAGATTGTAAGAGCTGAGCCAGATAACCTCTGCAGGGACAGAAAGGAGAACAATATTTTTCTCTCTAACTTGTGCAGATCCTATGACTACTCTGAGGCTAAAGCAAATGCTTTAGAAAGTGTGAGATAATATGAAAATATTATTCTCAGAAGTTAACAGATGTGACAATCACAGAGGATGCTATGTCCTTTTGTTATTCATTAATATGCATTTTGTGTTTTCATGGCCTCTGTGGCCACACTGAGATGTAATTTGTTTAAAAACACACCAAAGTTAAACCAAAATAGATATATTAATGCTTGCCAATGTAATTTGAAACTTAGAAAATTATAAAAATGGGTGGTTTTTTCATACCTAGCGAAATTAATAGGATTATGCACAAGGTAACTCAGAGTGGATTTATGCTCTCAGTTGTTCACTAGAATAAATATCATGAAAGAACTGGATCTGAAAGTTCAAGGTGAGCATTCACATCCACAGTTCAGGCAGCAGATCTGTAAAAGCTGCAAATAAAGGCCCATCTTGGCCAGAATAACGCAATGTAACCTCTTTGCCATTATGGAAGCGAACCTGTTCCTGAAGCTGGAGAGGCAGGCCCTGCCAGAGATGGCAACCACTGAACAGCCACTTTTCCCATTGTTACAGCAATGGTCATGTCCCTGAGTGAAAGGAGCTGACAGCCTGCAAATGTACAACCAAACCAGCCCTTGTGTTTGTTCCATTCAGCTCCTAACTGAATTGCATTCTATTGTAGTGGTCTAACCAGTGGCACCAAACTGTTTCGCACTGAATTTCAGTCATGAGAAAAAAATTAAATCTCAGACATTTTCTTCCCACTGACTTTTAACATTACATGAACTTAGCAAGAGAGTTTTTGCTTCGTCAGCTAGATATAGAGGTTTTTAAGTGGACAATTTATTCTTACTCCAATATTTGCCATATCATATTGGACCTCCACAAATAGGGATACATTTGAAGCCTGAAAAAAAGCTTCTCATTGCTTGTTTGTACATCTAAAATTACCCATTCACTTCTTGATAGCTGAGAGCACTCAAGCATGTCAGTTTTATGACATTCTCTGCAGCATTATATGCTTTGGTTCCTCCAGAAACAGCACACACATGCTAATTAGCACAGAACTGCTCCATAATAAGTACTGAGCAGTCAAAGTGTATATTTTTTAAAAATCTTTTTCCTTTTTGAAATTTCTCAAGCCTCAGGATGTTCCAGTTTTCCTCTCTAGTTAAGGTGTGTCAAGGGAACAGTGGGGGCACCCCTTACCTCCCTCATCTTCTGAAAAAGGAACGATATTTAGAGCATCACTCTACGAATGAGAAAAAGACAGTTCTGTCAAATTTTGTTTTAACTAACATACAGTTTCAGTTGGTATTTTACTCTGAGAGCACTGTAAGAGTCATCCTTGACAAGCTGTTCATACAAAAAGAATTGTCAGCATCTTAGTAAATTCATTATAATTTTGATGCCTTAAATCCAGGCTGTTCCTGTAAGGCAAAATTTGTAGCTGAAACTAGGTTCTGGCAAAACCAGCAGGTTCTGATGGCAGCTTAAACAAACGGAGCATTAGTACATCCAGGTGGTAGGTCAGCTTAAGATTGTATTCATACCTTGAGTTTTGAAATGTATACAAAAGCTAGTTTTCCTTTCCTTTTTTTCCTCAGGGACACATCTAACTCTGAAACTTGTATCCAAGCTGCAGTTTCCTTCAGCAGTTTTTCAGCTATAATGTTTGGGCAGATTAGCACTGAGTTTTATTACATTTAGACCCCCAGCAAGCACACAGAGTCCAGTTTCCAAAACCACAAGAACAAAATCACTTTTAAACTGCATCATCTTCACAATCTTCACAAATTTTGTTTCAGTTTCATTCTGAAGCTGTTTTTCAGAGACAGAAGTTGAAGTTGCTCCCTGCATTGTACTTGGCAGGATAAACCACTCAGTGAATGAAACTCTCGATCTCAGTGAAATTCAGAAAATCAAGGTAGATCAGAGACACCCAATCAGATGAGAAAACTCTGTTGATCTGCAAAAGAAGCCAAGACACCGTGTACTTTTGCTGAGAACACTGTAAAAGAATACCAGCGACAGTTCTGGGCTCAAAGAGACTGAGTCAGCATAAGAGTGACAAATTTAGATCCTGCTGAGCGAAGGAATCCCTCTGCAGGGGAACAGCTGTGAACAAACAGTGCTGAACTGAACAGGAAGTTCCAAAGAAAAACAGGAGGCTGATGGGCATATTGTATGCTCTGAGCATCACGGATGAAGCCACTGAGGAGCACAGGCTTGTTGAGCAAACAGTGCAAAATAGCAAGGAGAACTGGATGAGTTAGAAAATCAGAATCTACTTCAACTCACCAAACCAGTCCTTTTTGGGATGAGACCTTCTCTCTCAAGATCTCCTTGACTGAGAAGGAATAAACTCCTTCAAGATACTGGGAAGCTAAAAATGAAACTGTAATGGAAAGGGGCGAAATCTGCTCAGGACCATAGCTGGGAGAAGGCAGTGAGAAGTCAGTCTACAGCCAGGTCTCTGCAGCTTTCCCTGACACCTGAGTTCAATACTTTCTGCTCTGCCTTTTTTCCCCATTTCCCCAACAAGACCCTAACCAACACTCCCTTATAACACCAGCACAGTGTGATGATAGATGCTGTACTACCCTTGGACAAAACATGCTCCTCAATAAGACAATAAAGGCATCCAGGAAATTTTTTTGGTCTGGTGCTAGTGTGAGCTGTGGGCACCTAAGAGAAAAGCTCTGCTCTGAGGGCTTGAGGACCACGGTAAAGGCTGAAATTAAAAGCAAAGAAACAAAACAAAACCCTCTGCAGGACTGAAAATACAAAAATTGTTACAAGCAAGATAAAACAAGCTTCAGTCAGACATCCAAATTCTGCTATCTCTCATAGCAGTGGCTGAGAAGAACATCTGCAAGGATGAGTTTTGGTCAGTGTTTGTTCTCACACTGGACTTGACAGCTTTCTGCCTCTACTGCTGCCTGAAGCAGAAAGCAAGCCTCCATCTCCAGTCATTTCTACTCAGTTACTGCAGCATGGACAGATCATTCAAAGCACTAATCACTTTCTTTTCAATGTTCAGCACCAAGTACAGAGATTTATAGGAACTATCAGATTTCTGGGGCTTTTTTCTTTTGTTTGTTTCTATCCACACCTTTGTATTTGCATTTGTATATTTCAAATAAAATAACTTTATGTTTCGACTTCTGTAGAATCCTATCCCTAAGAGCATCTGATACAGCAGCATTTATTTCAGTACTTGCAGCATGAAGTGTAGGTCTGTCAAAACCACCTCAAAAGAGTTTGTGAGCTCCTGAAGCTGCTGTTGGCTTGCACAGACATCTCTAGGGACAACTGCTGGGCAGTTACCTTCCCCAGCTTTTCTTACAATTACAGTACAAGTTGTGGTTCTTTAGAATCCCATACAGTTGGTTCTAGGTTATTAGTTTTCCTCCCTTTGTTCAGCCTTTCCCAAACAGAAACCCCAGTTATGCAGCATCAGAGAATATTACCATTGTAATTGGGGTATTGTTGGATATTTTGGTTGGTTTATGGTCAAATGGTAAAACAATACCTGCCCATTAACAAAAAAAAAAAAAAAAAATTCAGTAGCCAGGGCAACTTAGATTACATAAATAAATTAAAAATGTAGCCATCCTCTTTTCTTATACTCTAGACCTGAAAAGTAAGTCAGTGTGCTGTTGCCCAAGCATCTTAATTTTACCACTTAAGAATGCACTCATTCAGAGGAAGGAAATCACTGCTGACACATCCATCTCCTCACCAGAATCCAAAACCTAGTTTTGTGAGGTCTCTCATGTTAAGAGCCACCATTCCACTACAGCTGACTTCTGAAAGCCTGAGAGAAGGGAAATCATTAGCGAGGTAGAAAGAAAATATAGAACAATGCTATAAAATCTGCTTTTTCAGCCTATTAACTCAGCTGGTGGGGCCCAGGGATTTACTGCACTCCTTGCAGCAGTACCCAGCCATCCAGACCAGACCACCAGCAAACACCTGGCTGCAGGAGCATTGCCTGGTGGCCACCCACCTGCACAAACTTTGACAAAATGTACGCTACAGAAGTGAAGCTTAGAAATAGCTTGTAAAGGATTGAAACAGAACTTTGAAGCAAGCCAGTCCTAACAGAAAGTTTCAGTAGCTTGTCAAGAAAAGTAAAATTCACAAGATCCATTTCAAATCTATTCTTCAAATACATACAATTTCTTATCTGTGAAGAAATCTTGGCTTTCCCCTCCCAATTTCTTTGGCGTTTGTTAATAAGGTTACAGCGCCATCTCCTGGAAGAAAACAACTTGTTGCAACTGCTCCTGAAATTTTTCATTTCACTGTGCCCACAGGACCAGCTTATACAGGAGATTCTGCCATGACAGTGCAGCAAGGTGAAGCAACTGGATGGGCAAAAAAATAGGTGCTGACCTTTTTTATCTTAGTAGATATACTGCAATAATGAGCATTGGGAAAGAATGGAAAGGTTCATTTTAGCTTACACTCCACCTTTAAGAGGTAATATAAGATGTATAATTATAGAATCAGCACTGGGAGAGCACAAGCCTGTTCAAACAGATATAGCCATTCACTGATGCAAATAGAAATGGAAAGGTTTCTGGTCCAAGAGGTACATATACCTTTTGGTCACAGGGTATAAAACCTGAGGTCCAAAAGGCCCATGATGAAATCAAAATACCACCAATAATATTTTTTTTTAGATTTGTGTTCCACTGCTTTACTGAGAAACTGTTAGTAATAAAACCACTCTCCCATAAAAAGGGCCATTGTCAGAGTTAATTTTAGCTTTTTTGAAAAATGAATTACTATACAGTTTAACACCTAGCATTGGAAAAGTATCAGAATTGTTCTTTTAATCAGATGATTGATGTAACTTCTACAAATGTAATTCTGATCATCCAGAGGGAAGAGTAACTTCAAAAAAATGGAAACACTGAAAGATGGAAAACCCAGAAAGACTCACCCATTCTCAGATATGTATGTATACATATGCACAGATACTAATAGTGGAGATTTTAAAGTGTTAAATTAGAGAGCCACTTGAAAGAACAGAACACATTAATCAATAATTACTAGCAAGCAGGCATTTTAATCTTGCAGATGTATGTTATATTAATAGTCCTAAGCACTTTGCTATATTCATGGAGCATTCTGAAAACTTTATTATGGTGCTTAAAGCATGTACTTTATCATCCTGCTGTTACTGCCATTCTCAAGACGAAATAACAGTTTCCAAGAGTAGTAACATTATTTGTGTATTACTCCATTGAGTGGGACTGTGTGTGCTTGTTACCACATCCAACTCTACAACTGTTAGAAGAAACAAAAAACACGTCAGTTACTTAAACCATTTTTCTTTCATTAAAAGGCTTCAGGGCTTGATATTTAAGGCTCTTTATGAAAAATGCAAAAGGGAAAAATTATAGTGATTTTTATGATCTAAGCAATGTAATGTAATAATCTTGGGCACCATGGCTCCCTGCAGAAAAATCCCAGTGCACTAACATTTTATTCATAAACCCCTGTCAAAAGGGTAACTTGGGGCTACAGGAATACCCTGTACACAACACAGCATCTTGCTTTTGAGCACAAAAATAACCTACGGCACTGTGCTGTATTCACTGGCATAGGATAGTGTATTTAGTGGTACATCCAGGCAGAAACAGTTGGATCTTCCTTTGGCAAAGGCCACTGATGAGCTGTGCAGACAGACTTCACAGTGAATAGCCTCTTCTTCAGCCACACGATCAAGCAGCTGTAAGAACAGATTTATCAAAGAAGCTTCTGATGTTGTTCTCAGATACTGTACTTTTAATAAATCTATTTCCACTACTTTGTCAAAGAAATAGCTGGTCTTCAAAATGGAGTGCATTACATATGACATCTTTGTAGTCAACCATACTATTCTGCATGCAGACCTCAGACATTTCCTAGGGCTTCTCTGTTTCTCTAACATCTGCTCTTGTCAGAAATGAATGTGTTTTTGTTGCTGTAGGCTGAAATCTGAACAAAACTACAGAAAAGTATGCAAGATTTAAACAAGGCAAGCAAGACTGGGTTTTGTAGTGACATAAAGCAAACAAACATTGACAATAAGAGACATCATCTGTTTACAGACCTAAAGTGCATGTGTTGAAACATTTCTCTTGTAAACAAACAGTACAGAAGCTCAGAAACAACATTGTGACATTTAAGGCTAACTCTGCAAATAAATACTTAAATCTCGTATTATACTTTTTGCCTTTTCAAAGCACTATCCAGAGAGATTGCTCCTTGATGTGTTCCAAGTATTAGCTTTGCAACACTGGCAGGTCACTTTCTGAAAAGAGAGAAGTGATCTCCTTCAAAGCTAACTGAAACAGGTTGCTAAGTCTCCAAATAAATGTATTTTTTATTTTTAAAAAAGCAGCATGAGCATTCTTGATTTCAAATCATATTTATTCACTAGACTGTGTTAAAACTAAAATAAAGGAGATGAACATAAACTAAATGCTCTCCCACTTTATCACTTCTGAAGGTGGGAGGTAGGAAGATCTGACTTGATTCCTACAGAATCTTTCAGCTGATCCAGGAAACTGTGCATTATGGTTGTTTGCTTTACTTTATTAGATGCCATAGCAGCATTTTAAGGTTCCTTCTTGGAAACAAATTTAGTTTATTGGAATTATTAAAAATATTAAATCCCAGTTTCAGCTATTAACTGCTGCCAGAGGAATTTTTTTAAATTGCATTGAGGTGAATTCTCCAAAAGAAGATCCATGAAGCTGATTTTTAGGATGAACCTTCTCTTGAAATGAAATCATGCACTTACTAAAATTACAATTAAAAATACATGTAAAAAGTAGGGTATTGCATCCTTGCAGCAAACTGGACAGACCTGCAAATGAGCCTAACTCTGCTACCTCAAGCAAAACAAAGCTTCCGTACTTCCACTTAATCACCCATGGCAATATGAACTGAATGATGACCAGACATGACGGATTTTTTCTGCACCACATCGTCTCCATGTCACAACAGCATATTCTGCTCAGCATTCACACTACACACAACAATGGGCCCTCACTGCACACAGGCTCAGAAGCACACTGAAATAGCTCCCACATTCTCCTTTCTGCAGTACAGAATGTACCTTTCCTATATGATGTAGCTAAAAGCATACAAAATTACATCCATATTGCAATGGCAACTTTTGGGGGTTCTTTGAAACAGGTCTGATTCTCTTCTGTAAGTTTCAAGGAGACACTTGTTCTCTCAGCTGGGAGATCTGATCCCACAGACATGCAGGATATTACCATGTCTATTTGGCCAGTCATATCAGAATTTGTTCCTGGTATGCACTTCAGGACAGCAAACAAAGAATACTTTGACCAAAGAATGCTCATTATATTCTGCAGTGTTCTTCTTGACCTCCATCTATAGAAGTACCTAAACCTCCCAAAGGACCTTTTATTTTCCCACCCTTCCACATGTTGACATATGACAAAAAAACCCCAGCCTGTTGCCAAACTGTTTCTGCACTCTTTCCAATCCCTTTATCAATGACAACTTGGGTAACGTATCGAATATTGCGCTGATAGCTAAGCTATGCAGTCTTGGAGCAATAAATGCCTAGTATTAAGAAAAAACAAACCAACAAATATGAAATGTGCCAAACAGCACTAGAATGCAGATTCACCTTTGTATGTGATAGCCTGCCTTTGTCCTCCTTTTAGCTTTAAGCTTTCTGAACCAGCCATGTTCAGCCACCCAACAGACTTGAAATAAGTAATTCATAGACAATCAGAAATTTTTATGTTTGTCAATTTTTTGTTTGTTTTTATGTTTGTCCTTACATGGCCCTTGATGAATCCAACTGTTTCAACTTGAATACGTGTTCAAAGCATTAAAAACGTATTTTCTCCAAGTATAAATAACCTCTCAATTTTTCTTGTACAACCATAAAATGACTGGATGCACAAGGCTGAAAGCCACTCAAATTCATGTTCAGAAATCAAATACCAACACCACTACAAAATTACACAATTGTGGGGCTTTTTTCTCTTACTTTAAAAAGTTTGGAGCGAAGAACTGCAAAAATAATTTGCCATCTTGCTAGAAAATGATCTACAGCTAAGGTAAGGTCACTGTCAGAAGAGCATTATCTGTAATCTTCTGTGTCAAAGAACTTCTTGATCTTTCATATTGGCTACCTGGAAATACAAATATTCTGCCACTTTATTATAGTTGAACTCAACCCACTTTATATGCCCAAACTGGAACCAAATGAAAAAGCAGCACAGAGTTTAGTATTTCACTTTGGCTGCCCCTTGCCAAGGTATTAAAATCGGCCATCGCTGTCCATCCACATCTTCTGTTCCACACTTCAATATTGATGATGAGATGGTTTTTGCAAGCAAGTCACATTTCAAACCAGAGTCATGGATTTTCAACCTACAGTGTTAGGAGAAACAAGAACTCTGTAGAACTCAGTAACTTTAGTTTAGTATATTCCTCTTAAAAAAGACTCATTTGATCATCTTCTCATTTGGAAAAAATTATGGTAATGTTTGACTTTGAAAAGGAATTGATGATGGGAAATCCAAACCCTTTTTTTATCCTTCTGTCAAATGTAGCTGACACTTCAAAGTTGCCAGCTGTGAAGGGAAAAGAATTGAACTAATTCCTCCCATACATTCCACCAGTAGGCAGACTTTAGCTGTTAGAATTCAAAACACCTTCTTACTGGCAAGCTGGGCTAGAGCTTTAGATCATTTAATATAGTGTGAGCATTTCAAAATTGAGGGGCAAGAGAAAAATTTACATGAAGCCACATTCCATGGAATTCTGTGGAACACATCATTTTGTTTTGTCCCTAGATACGTTAGGCATTTTCACTGCAGAGGGGAGTTCTTGAGCTATGAAGTCTCTCAAAAACAGCATTCAGTTGCATGTAAGCACGGCATCTGTGCATGACATTCCTCTGTAAAACAGATACTACATGCAGTAAATGAAAGCATTGTCTTGCACAATGGAAATGTAGATACAGGAGACAAGTATGAGCCTTCTAGCAAAACCTTAGTAAGGACTGAAGAAAAAAAGTCTTCCAGAAGACTTGAGATTACAATATGAAGAATCCCCAGGACAGGCGGCATCAGAAAACAACAGTAATCAGATGAATAGGAGTCCAATACTTGTCCAGTTGAAGAGAAGAAAGGCTGGATGTTGAATGGAAACTACAATCATATGGAACTGGGTTTTTTAAATCTATTTATAAAAGAGCAGTGAAAAAGAGGGAATTGCAAACTTCTTCCATAGGAATATCTTTACTGCACTGAACCAAGTGACACAGCTTATTTCCTAAAGTCTTCAGCAGCTTTATTAAACTGACTCATAACTGGCAAGTGGGAGAAATCCACCTAAGAAGGGAAATAATTTCTGCAGAATAAAAGAAAAAAAATCAAAAATATAACAAAAACTGTATAAACTCCTTCAGAACAAAAGTATTTTCAAAATTACTACACTCTTTCATCAAAATAACTCTTTTTAAGATGAAGCAGCAGGGAATAAAAACTACCCTTTAAGTTCTGGGATCACAGGTCACCACTTGCCAATTGCTTTTTTCTTTCCCTTCTGTATTTCCCATTCTTCAAAAGTATGATCAAAGGCAGAACACAGAATTACTTTAAATTAAAATTGTCTCACTTTGCTTTTGTCTCTTTTTCAGCACTACATTTTAGTTAACATCTGTCTTCCAGCCAGTGTCCATACTGTTCTCAGAATCACACTTTTATTTGTTCTGTGGTTCAGTGTTATGTTCTAAACCACAACACACAGATGAACATCAGCAGAAACCCTTTTGTTTGTTTTGGGTGATAGATGTCCTTTCTGAAGGAAGTTTTCTCCTCATCTAAGGTTACATGGAAATATTAAAGCCTCATGAGGTGGAAACAAATCTAAAGAAGTCTAACTCCATACCAAGACAAAATTGCTTGATTCTCACAAAAGCCTCATTTGCAGAAGGCTTCCCTGTTTCACCAATGCTGCTCATGGAAGATTAATTTACTTCATTATTCTTAAGAACTCCTTCCCCAAACTCAGATACAATGAAAAATTATAAATGGATACTGATGAAAACCATAGATTTTAGTGTGAGAGTTGTAACTGTACTGAAAAGCTATTCTAGGGCAGGGAGCAGTGCTTGCTGCCAGAATTGCTACCTACTCATGTTTAGTAGTGCAGCACTCAAATCTTCCCATCTCATAGCAAGGAGGAATCAAGGAGTGGGGAAAAAAAGTAATAAACTGACTAGTATTTTTCATTTTTTCAAAATTAGTTTTAGGAACAGCAACAACAAAACACACATTTTATCTGAAGTTTAGAGCAAAAGGGAAATAAAACCCAGAGGCTGCAGGTTTAACTGTTTGGTATTTGGCAGAAACAAGTGTCATTTCAGTCAGAATGATTAGGATTCACAAAATAAAAACAACCCACACACACACTTCCAAGGCCACATGTTACTTTGCTTTTAAAAGTGGAGGCAAGGGAGGGGAAGTACCAGTAAATATGAGAACAGTTGCTAAATCCCTACTGCTAAGTCCACCAGTGCAGGGTGAACTTTTTCCGAGCCTCGTTATTGAGAACATCTCTTAAGGCAAATACAATAGGAGGAGATACAGATTTTTAATTCATATCTTTGGGATGAAGAAATTTTAAAATAATCCTTCATTTGAGGGAAGCAATGCTGTTTACACGCCTATGTACTGCTTTGTACACCTCATAAAAATACAACTGGAAGTAGTATAGCTCTCTTTATTTTGTCAACTGCTATATTAGATGTCATACTTTAGGAAAGTATAGGAAAGAAAATTATATAAAAAATAAATTTACATAACTGAACTGCAGCGTTCTTGAAGTACTGGTAGTTTTCAATTTATAATTTTAGAAAAAAAACTCTCTTGTAAGGATGGCAAGTTCTTTCACTGAAAAACAGAGCACAAAACACTTTTGAGATACAAAAATATTTTAAGCCAAGAATCTACTATGTGAGGACTGGTCAACCATTTCTGTATTATGCACAAGCTTGTTAATTGGTCTCAATTGTCTGTGTGCAAAGTCGTGAAAAATACTATAGAAAGTTCTAATTTTACCAAATATTTTAAGAGAAGCCTTTCAGAATTCTGGTTTTGTTTTAGTGAGAGAAATTTCATATTTTAGTTTCAAATATTTAGCATTTAAAAGACAGCTACAGGTATTCCTGACATCTTCCTTAACAGAATTACATGAATGTAATTGATCTAAAAGCATAAACACACCAGATTTATACAAATACTTGGATATACAGAGGGAAAACCAAAGAAAACTCTCAATCTAGTGATCCAGTGAAAGTGAGTGGAATTTCAACACCTAACATGGTTAGATTTTGTAACACTAATAAATTATCTCAGAAATTATGGTGCAGTTACAATTTTTATGTATTTGTCTTCCTGCATCACCAAAATAACTAACTGCTACGTGGAGACAACCACACTCAGAATTTCTGCAATTTACAGGGAGGACTTAATTCTTACGTTCCCACCTGCTTCATCAGTGGTCAAAGTGAAGATTACTATTTTGCAAGAACGCATTCACCATGTAATATAGCTCGACCTTCTCTTCTGTCCTCAAGCTTGCTCCACTGTAATGTACTGTAAAACAAAGTGAAGATAATCTGCCTCCACCACATCAGGTGTTATGTTCTGGTAGCATATAAGCACACACAAATCTCTCAGCTATGAATATTCTGTTCACTTACCATTGTCACCTACTCCCTTTTCCTGTTTTGGCCTCACATTTCATGTTTATCATACCATTCTCACACCTAACTTTAGATCTATAAAACATTTTAATATACTCTGAAAACTTAACACAAAAAGTTCAAAGATTAGTTTGACAACTAATTAGCACAACACATTCTTAATTAGGAGGCCTGTATATTGCTGTAATTGAAGTAGATGAGTTATACAGTAAGATAACATATACCTAACTCACAGTGCTTTTTCTACTGTATGGTTTCTTTCTAGTCATCCCACTCCTTTTCATGACATTTAGATATGTTGGTATGTTTAATCTCATTTATTTCTACTTCTAGAAGACAATTGTTACATTAGTATGAAGACTGGAGACAGAGAAAGCTACATTTTCAAAAATTTCTACAGCATTAGAATTGTTACTACTGAATGAGTTCATAGACTTCTTTGTTCAGGTCCTTCTATTAAAGTTAAATGTACCAGTATCTCCTCTGCTTTTCCCAAGCTGCAAGCATGTAAAGTGAAGATTTTGCCCCCAAGCCCCAATGCTCACAGGAAACTGTCTCTGAGGTCATAAAAATGAATGCTTGTTTAGTTCCCGTAGCAGCTTATGCCACGTACCCATGTAACAGGTTTCCAAAATAAGAAACTAGCTAAAAAATACCAGTTAACTAAAAAAATTAAAATTCATATCTGACTTGGAAAAAAAGAAAAAGACAACTAAGCAGTTGCATGAAACAAGTAATGAGGCAGTGGTCCCCCATCTTTTTGTTATTAAATTCCCAAATCCAGTTCATCGTGGGACTGCCAGCTCTCCACTTCTGGTCCATTTCTAAATTACCTCAGTTTATCTACAGAAGAATGTTTTCTTCTGTTTGCTCTCTATCTCTCTCCAGTCTTTTGGCCATTCCCTGTTTCCTGTCTCACCAGGATACTGTATGACACTTGCAGCATTGCAGCCTACTGGTGGTCCCATGAAGAAAATGATGGTCTGGCAACACTTGTCTAGGTAACACCATATATTAGTGCTTTAACAAAAGTCGTCAGATGAAGAATAGGAGATAGAATCCTCTGAAGAAACTTCCTTCATACTTTTATAAAAAAAGCTAAGTTGAATCCCGAGTTCAGGAGCCACTGAGCAGCTCTTGTTTTCGGAACTCATTTTACCTCCATCTCATCTTGTTTCCCTCCAATCTTATGGTTTGTCCACCTCAATGGCAGCGGATCCAGTCTTTGGGAATGAAAAACCATGAAAACTGCAGAAATTGTCATGTTTACTGTAAGAACATCTGCAGGGTCATATTACTGGCATTTAAAAAAGCCAGGTTAAGACAACAAACCTTAATTCATCCCTTCCTGTATGAATGGCCTGTATGTCAAAATACCTGAAAACTGCACTGATACAGTAGAACTTATTTTAACTTGCATTACGAATAAACTGCACATGCTGTTTTACAGACAATATATATTTGTAAACTTGCTCATGCAAAATTAGTGTGCACAACAGGGATATTGGTTTTCTAATCCCCACACCTGTAAAAATGACATTTATGTCTGCTCTTTTTGAACTGTGCCCAAACTCTCTTTTTAATATAATAAATCTTACACATAATTCATCTGCCAGCCAAACCAATTTATGAAGCTGAAACAAAAAAGAATAAAAAGTTATACAAAAAACATGGTGCACCTGGACACTTGATTCCCAATTCTGCCCCCCCCCGCCTTTTTTTGTTTACAAGTAGAAAGAATGAATAAAAGAAAAAAAATCATAGTCACAAAATTTCGACATTTTAATCCTAAACATTACAGGGCAAATGGATGCTGGAACTTATTTCCATACACCATGAGTCAACTTTTTAATTCCCAAATGTGGCCAAATCCACTAAAATAAGAGTGGCTAAAGTCTGGACTATGGAAATACATTTCTGGAATAAATGCTAGAAAAGCAATTATGGGAAAAGCCAACTGTCTCCATAAAGGTAAATAAAGTGGAACAATGTGTAGATTAGATACTTTTTCTGTTTCTTACTCATAACCTGTCAATTCAGTGCATCATATGGTTCAACATAATGGTCCCCTTTTTGGACAAACATCTAACTAGTGTCCATTGATTCCAAGTTAGTGGATGATGAATCTTTTTGGATACTTTCAAAGATGGCTGCCAGCTCAGGGTTAGAGCTTATCTGTGACTGAAATTCACTCATTAATGGACTCTTCTCTGCTTCTGGAATGGTTAGAAGTGCTGCTACAGCTCTCATAGCAGATCGTTTTAGTTCATCTTGCTTTTCAAACTCCTGTTTCACTGAGTTCGCCTTTACCTACAGAAAAAATGTAAATATGTTTGAAACTTTACTTAACCCTCCCTCTATATCCACCTTAAAAAAATGTACCTTAAAAAACCATATTTCCTCTCAAAATGATCTAAGCTCTTAAAAAACCCAAACAAACAAAAAATACCCCCAAACATCTTTTTAGCAGACTTTTTACCAGCAGTTTACAAATAGACTGAAACTTCAACACTGCAAGGTAAGGAGAAAAAAGTTGTAAGCTGCCAAGTCAATCACCAAATCAAAGCAATTATAGCAACCTTTAGCTAGTAAGGTCAGTAAATTACATTAAACTGCTATTATTGCAGTACTCCCAGCTTCCAGAGAACAGAACTTTTCAAAAAAGTTGACCTTCATTAGAATAACTGCTTAACCTTCTGCTGTAATTCTCAAAGACGTTTCCGTGATACAAACATAAATTATAATTAAAGGCAGTCAATTTTTGTGATGTGAAATATAGCAGACTAGAGTAATGGAAAAGCAAGGTAAATCAGGCAATAAATGACTGTCAGAGCATGCAGGTGAATCAAGATCAGTGAAGGAATGGAAGGAGACTAATTACAAAGATCCAATAATCTTGTAATATAAATGAAGAAGAGGTGGGGTAAATGACAAAAAGCCTAACAAAACCAGGACTACTTTACACCAAATGCTTGTCTGAAACAACAGCATCACAGAAGTCAGAAAAACTCTCAGTATTCCAGTCTCACTATTTATAATGAAGTGAGATTTACAAGTTGCCCAAGTGGCAGCTAAATTTTTAAGGAACAAAAGAAAAGGCATCAAAGAACCAGAGGATTTTTAAAAAGAAGCTTACAAATCTACCTCTCCATTTGTAATTTAAATAAATTTAACACTTGTACAAAGATCCATTCATTTCTAATCTAGTTATCCTGCGTACTGCAGGTTATCAACTATAACTCAGGAAATGCTGCAGCAGTACAGAAGTATTCTTTACACAAGAGCTTATTTATATTTCTACAAGAAAACACAAAATAATGAACTTAAATAAACTGAAATACCTTAGTTGTACACGTAGCACGCAAAGGTTCGACGAGCCTGTCCAATCTCTGCAGCACCGCGCTCGGACAAAGGGTAGACAGTCTCACCAACATTAAAAAGGTGAGCATCTAGGGTGAGGAAAAAACTCAAGTCAACAACAGCTATGCCTGGCACATATATGGAGATATATTTCCTACAATGCTGTGTAACCTTTTGAACAGCCACACTTGAATGAAAATGGCAAACGTAGTGAAGTACTTAAGCATATGAAGTAATATTTTTACCATTTCAGTCTCTGCACTATTTAGAAAATATTTGGACAAAATCTGTACTTTCACAGAGAAAAATGACAGCTAACCTTAATATCATAGTGATCCTTCAGACCATCTTCAACATGGTTTAAGAATTCAAATATATCTAGTCTATCCAAACAGCTATCCAATAGAGTATACATGCACTCAAAAGCTGCTTTCCTTATGTCCAGCCCATCATCAACTGTATGCTTAAATGGTCCCATTTCCACCTGTCAATGAATTGGAAAAAAAAAAAGTTAAGTAATACACTTGTTTTAAAAAAAAATAAACTACTTACATATATTTAGTACTGTTTTTCTCAGTTAACATACCTCTCTGATTAATTCCTTTCTGACTTTTGTTTCATTGTAAAGATGAGGAAGCACAGTATCTAAGAGGTCCCTTATCAAAGATGGTTTATTGTGGGCAGCTGAATTAAATGTCACTAGGGCTACTCTCCGGACATTGAGATCTGGGTCCTCCAGAGTTTTCAGAAAATCACCTGCAATCACATACAGAAAGAAAGCAATCTATGAGGATCTTTTTCATTTGCAACTTTAAAAATATCTTTGCTTAAACTTTCAAAAAGACATATTTAGTGGATGAGATATTTTAATGTAACAGACACCTGCTATGTCAGCATGATTACACAAATAAAGGATTAACTATAATCATATGAAAAGTATTAACATAATTGTTATATAGTATTTCATATAATGAAACAGTAGTAGAAGAAACACCATCAAAATAAATGGTCATCAGAATGACATTTCAACTTTTTTCTAAAGATACAGCACGTAAATTAAAGAAAATTACATTTAACCTTTCCTTTTCTCCATTTATTAAAATTCTCTCAAAATATGCATTAGAAAACCAATTTCAATTTCTGCAGTTCAGGAATTTGAGAACACCTCTAAAGGAAACTATTGGCACACTGATTTTTAACCCCCAAAATGGGCATACACTGAGAATACCTAAATTACTGTAAAAGAGGCCTACTCAGTATATATTAATGTAGCACTATCTCTCCCATCCCACCCTACCTTTGAGCATTTTTAAATTAGATTTTTCTATACTTCTATAACACAGCCTTGTTAAAATAAATGACTGCATGAATGTATCCTGAATGTTTGTGAAGTTGTACTAGCAACTTCCATGAGGAGTGAACATTTTCTAAGGAGAAAACCAACAAGGTGCAAAAAACAAACACCCACCAAAACACTGAGTAACAAACTCAAAATGACTGAGATTCTTAAAGCACTAGATACCGATAGCTTTTTGATTGAATAATCAATAAATATTTCCAGAAACCAAAGGAGCACAGCAACTTCAGTGGGAAGGGGAAAAACCTATAAGCATAATTCTTGAATATCATGTTTAAAAAAAAAAAAAGTGTTTAGTGATGAAAATAACACATAGTAACTGACTTCATTTCCCTATAAATAAAAACCTTTCTCTTCACAAAACTTTATGCTTTTAAGGATAAAACTTTTCCCCTCTGTTAGGTTAAGAAGCATAGAAGAATTTTTTACACATCTTTAAACCTGTAATTAATCAAGCATAAAACGTTCACCATAACGTATTAAAGAAATAGACAATATTTTGTTATACAAATGAGAAAAGATTAAAAAAGCCACAGTATCACATAGGTCTTTATCATACTGATGTTACACTGAAAACTATGATTACCTTATCCCTGTATAAAAATATACACAATTCCAAATGCTTTCAGACCATAGGCATTACAGAATCATAATGACCTATATTTACAATTCAAAACCTGGTAACACTCAGAATAATTCACACAAGCATATATGTTTTAAGTACTGAATGCAAAATACTCCCAAGACCACACTTCTGGGTGAATATAGTACATCTTACTACATCAAACTGATATAATTTGGCAAAAACACAGGAAAGGAAATCAGCTTTTGGATCCTATCCTTATAAAAACCATAGCTTCTTGTATTGCCCATCACAGATTCCATACATAGAATTTTTAATCATACAATTTTTGCTGGTCAGAATTCAAATAAATTAGTGTTAATAGAAATAATTGGCTATTATGGAAATGTCTTGTAACTCTTCTAATAGTTATCATTAGCAGCTAATTCTAGTATCTTCAAAATATTTACTTCTGGTAACACAAAGAACAAATTTTAAATGTAATTCTATTGCCTGAAAACATAGAAGCTTGTCAGTAAAAGTGGAGTACTTACCTATGCAGTTCTTCAAGAGTGGGTCTATGGGTTGTGGATGATCAGAAATAGTGAACTTAACAGCAGTAACCACTGAACTTCGAGCATATGAGGACCCTAATATGAAACAAAAGTGTGAACATGCAAGATTAAAACAGAAAAAACAATAGAATCTAAATCATGTTCAATGCCACTCATTCCTCTTAGACTTCTAATACTCCTAAGAACAGCAAACAAGAAATGCTATTTATTACTAGCAATGCAATACGTAACTCAAATCTGTGAATAAAACATTTTAAACGGGAAAAATACCATAGCATTGTAATAAGCATGTAATGTTATCTCCTACAGAAAATTTGAGCAATAAACCTATTAAAACAGATTATTTATGATTACAAATAGACCTACAAAAAACCTCTCCCCTTTACAGCAGAAGCACGTGAAGAAAACACATGAATATGGTTCTTGATATGAGACTGATTCATTATGTACAAAGGTCCTTCCTAATCCTTAAAAATTTCAGAATCCTTATCTGAAAATTAGGAATATAGTAATTTACACCAAAAGGTCAAAATGTTGCAATTGGCTTGTTAATTTGTCCCTTAGTCGCCCATGCTCCTTCCCCTTTAAGTTTATAGCTCCTTCTTAAACATAACATTGTTAATTGAAATATAAAGTCTGAAAGCAGAACACAAGTAATTCTTGTTGTGTATGACTAACAATTTCTAGTAAAACCAGAAAACCTTAACCTTTCATTGTTTGGTGGAGGGGGAGCAAAACTTCCAAGAGGATCACAACATTTAAGCAAATAATTTGAAAAACTAGATCAATTTATTAATAGGTATCATAAAACCATCCGCTACAATACATACATGCTTTACTACTACTACTCACCTGATGCCAAGTATCCCTTGAGTCGTGGAAGCAGAGTCTCTGGGTCTATTAATGTAAGCTTGCCCAAGCACTCAGCAACAACATTCCTTGTACCCTCTTCTGCACATTCACAGTGTTTCAGGAGTAAGGACCAGATGTTCTCAACATATGGTTTGAGACCAATCACTGATGCAGAGCTAATTATTTCTTTCAAGGAATGCAGAAGAAGGTACTGCCTCTTAGGCTGACTGGTTATTTCTTGTAGGACAAATGGCAGATACTCAGGAAGATTGCCAACACTAATACTGCCTAAGGCGTATGATGCTGCTGACTTGACTTCTTCACTAGGAGAAGAGAATGCTTCCAGTATTACAGACTTTAGCTCAATTTGTCCACTTAAGTCAATGTGATGCCCAACTTCCCCAAGAGAAAGCAAAGCCAGAAGACGAATGGAATCCGTGGACCTTGAGTTCTTAACGTCTTGAATGAACTGACCTACAACAGCCGGTCCTTCCTTAGGGCAAGCTCGAGTAAGGGCAGCAACACATTTGGCAATGGAATAGTAAGACTGCTTGTGAGTAAGTGCTGCGCTCTGCGAGTACACTGGACCTGTTAACATGCGCAGTAAATCCATATAGCCTAAATTATTCGTACCAGTCACAACCAAAGCTTGGAAAAATTCTAGCATGGCACTAAGTGCTCCACCCTGAAGTAGGGGTGATCTTACCAGCCCAATAAGTTCATTGAGAATGGAGCCACTAATCTTTGAAAGGGAGGAAGGATATACTTTAGCCAGCGTTGTCAGAAAACTGATGGCCATCTGTGATACATGCATATCACTTTCGCTAATCAGAGGTGGAAGCTCATCCAGGACTGCATCAATCATGGCAGCTGTCAAGCTGTCACTGTAATTCTTAATTAAAATATCTAGCGCAGAAAGAGTACCCAGCTTCAAAGCTCGCTGGTTCTTTCTCAAAAAAGAAGCAAGAATAGGAACTCCTTCCCCAAGGATTGGTCTCAAATCTATCTTCAAAGGAGAACCAGCAATCAATGTCATGGCCTTCACTGTAGTTAACCGAGTGATCTCATTCTTCAGTCTCTCTAGAAAGATCTGAAGTGTACTAGGGAGGTCTGTGCCTAGACTGTCACCAAGGCTACAAATTATTTGACCCATACAAGATATTGCCCTTTCTTTCACCTCCTGATCAATGTCAGCAGCCTTTAATCTCTTGATTGTACAAGTAAACAAATCTTTGATGTAAGGAGTAGCATCAAAGGAAGTAGGCTGGTCTAAAGGACGAATAACCTTCACAAGTTGTTGGGTAACCAAAAGTGCCTCTGATGTTATCTTGTAAAATGGGTCACCAACACAAGCTACAACTGGAGGTACCAATGCTTGAACGTGAGGATGAAAGACTTGGGGAGAATGATTGCACAGGATCACATACAAACAGGACAAAGCATCTATCTTCAGATTAGAAGAACTTGATTTGTCATTCAGTGAAAAAATTATTCCTGGAAGAAACAAAAAAATGTATTTTTAGGGCAGGTATTTATAGAGTCTGCTAGAACACTTTAAAATTTCTGAAGGAAGGCAGCTATACTGAATTTACGTCTTCCAGCTCCCCATCTTTCTGAATGCTTCCAAACCCCTTTCATCACTTTATTCAATCATTTAGTTTTTAAGCTTCCTCTATGAAAATATATGGGCCATTCAATGGTTTATGACATATTTTCTTAATTATAAAGAAATTCTGAATCTTTAACATTTCCAACCTTACTTTCCATCATGACTTCAAATTTCAACATTTTAAGTTTTAAAAGCTAAACTATGGACAATATTTTTCTCTGTTGGGATGGAAAAGAAGGCAGTTTGATCTTGTCATTAAGAAGCAAATTAACTTCTTTTTTTTTATGAAGAAGAAAAAAACCTTCAATCTTCTTTTCAAGATTAATGGAAATATATAACTAAAATATTTATATGGATCCACCTAATAGCTGATTATTTTGCCATTTTATTTCAACAGGAGCCATACTTCAAAGCTTTTGCAAAAAGTGCAGTCAGGACTTAAACACTTTGATGTTTCGGAACTTCACATACCATTTATTAGTAAGTATTTAAGTTAATGCTGTGTTTCTCACCTGGTACAAGTACAGGAACATGTTGAGTTAGGGCTCCAGGTAACACATTTACTAGCTCAGTCAGCATGTTAAAGCAGCACTGACGAGTCTTCACACTTTTCTCCTTCATCTGTTTGTGCAAGGCTTTAACTATGTTGGGAACCTGTAATCATCACACATCTGTTAATTGATTCAATAGCTGGCATTTCTTTCATTATTGATCACTTGGGGGGGATATAAAGAAATATGTGCAACCTAAACCCTCTGATTTCTCTAAAGAACTAGAGAAGTTACAGAAACACTGGGAAATAAAGATTCAAAATAACTGCTTTTTAAAAAAAAGCAATTTAGCTTCGAAAGGTGATTTGCATTAATAAAACGGTAGAGAGCAACAATTGTAAAGTCACCTAAAAAATTCCCTTACAGAAGTTTTTCAGCATTATCCTTTTTATTCTGCAAATAAAATATGTTGCAGCAGATCAAGTTTTATCTTGATCATTAGAGCTTATATCTGGATACAGAACGCACAAAGTAACTCCTACTTTGGCAATTTGGCTAAATGACATAGGACGTGCAACTCTTACAGGTGAGTAAACAACTGACAAAATAAAAATAAGCACATTTGTACGAGACAATCTCAGTTTCTAAGACGGCTGCATTTTTTTGGGCCAGTTTACCCAGCTTGCTCTTTATGTGAGTACTACAGGAATAAACTGTAACCTGTGTATGAAGAAAGCATGATAATGCACATTGAATGAACTATCCTTATGAACAGGGTGCAACTTCAACATGTCTTCTTAAAGATAACAAAAATCTTCACAAGTAACCTGACTCTGAAGCATTGTCAAAGGTGTCTCTCCTTGTTCCATTGCATCAGGATCACAAAGCCAACTTTGCACAGGTCGAGTTTGTTTTAAAAGAGAAAGATATGCATGAAAAACATCTGCTTTAACATTCTCTTCACGTTCTTTGAATCTGGCTATTAAAGCAGGAGATACAGTTTTGTAGAATTCTGGAAGCATTTCGTGTCGTGTGCTAACCACAGCATCCAGACATTTAGCAGCTGCACGCCTCACTTTCCAGCTCATGTCATCATCATCACTATATTCATCATCGCTCCCTTGAAAAAATAAATTATGCATATGTTCAAGTCTAGACAAGCAAAGCATCAAGTTTTATTTTAAACAATTAAAAACAACACAGTTGGGTTCTTTTCTTAAGATGCACTAAGAAATTGGTTCAGAATTACGTTAAAAACCATACATATAAAAAGCCTTCTAAACAGCCTAACTTGTAATTCTCAGTCAATTTTTTCACACTAGTCTTGCACACATATTAATTTAAACTGCAAATAGGAGGAGATCCCCACCATATTTCCAGCCTGACTACTAATTTAAAGCATATTCCTCTTTATTCGTGACATAAACAACAAAGCAACAATGAATACTAGCTGATCAAGATTCAACAAATTATTCTGTCTGCTTCTTTCTAGGGGTGAATCAAACTATACAGCGTCCCCAAAAATAACAAAAAAGTATAAAATAAGCAATATAGATTTTTCAGGTCTTAAAGCAACAACTATGCAGCTCACTCCTTCCTTAAGTAATGAGAATGTTATGCTCTCAGTTCAGATTACTTGTGTGTCCAAGTTTTCACAAAGCTTACATCTGGCAATGCTTGCCACCATATTAACAATTAAATACCTTATGCCTTTCAGTCTGAAACACTTTTATCCTACCAAAAAATATTGAGTCATTTTCAATCTATTCTGATTTTATGCATCAGATACCAATATATGATAGTGGGAAGTAGTGAGAAGCCTTTCCTATGCTGTATATGTATTTTCAATTCATTAACTGATGTTCTCACTTTAGTTATATAATGCCACACACATCTGACTTTTTCCACCTTTCAAGTATTTAAAAATATTTATCTTGTACTTTATGTTCACCCTCAGAATTACTGATCTCCAACATCATCTTATACTGTTATTACAAGACATGAGTTCATTAGCTATGTTTAAGAGATACAAATTAGTCATTCACATGCTGGTACTCAGGAGTAATACCACCCATACCAATTTTCTCAGATGGGTGCGGGATAAAAAGGTTATCTTCTCCCCCAAACCAAAAAAGAGAATCTACCTTGATCATCATCATCACCACCATCAGCATCCATAGCATTTTCATCTTCATCTTCATCATCATAATTGTAATTAGGATCATAAGTAAGATATTTAAGACAAATGTTTATAATAGTAGACACATGAGGATAAACTTCTTTAGGACACCTGTGTAATATAAAAATACAATCAATGTCAAATTACTTTGAAGTACTAAAATATTCCTAAAAGATTTCGTGTTGCATACTGTATTTTGGAAACATTAGCCAAGACAACATCAAGGCATCCATCTGAACTACAGAAATTCGAAGAGAAGGTCAGAAAGGGCAATGCCACTGTGTAACAGGATCTGCTAGATTTGAAGGTTGCAAAGAACTCAGATATGCCTTTGGATACCAATTTTATATCACCAGTACTGGACACAAATACTATTAGAATATTTCCCACCTCTTGTTTGAACAAGTAGCAATGGCACAGTAGAAAGTTTGTAGAGATAAAACACACTGCTTAAGAGTTAAGTTACAAGACAGAGTTACAAGACTGTTCCAGCTCCAAGCTTGCAAGAATATTTTGTATGAAGGAGACTGTCTCCTGACAGCTTACAACCAAATGACACACTATTCGATCTTAAGAAAGCCTGAAATAGGAACCCATAAATGACTTACCTCCTAACAAAAGATTCAAAGGCTTGAATGCAGTACTCGCGCAGTTCATCGTCATCTACATTACAAAACTTTACAACCAAAGGAATTATTTTCTCAAGATATTCACCTGGTAAGAGAAAAAAAATTAGCTAAGTAATTAGTCTCACCAAAAAACTTCAAAGTAAAAGATAATTTATATATTTTTCTTACCTATTCTATGACCTGCTTGCCTACTGATAGCAGCAATACACTGTATATAGGTCCTAGTTGTTGACATGGAATCATTTTTAGACAGCTCTGTCAACAGATGTTCAATGAGGTCAACAAAAACCATATTGCCACAACTCATAACCAGGTGACCAAGAGCAATGATGGTTCTTTTCCTCACAGCAAGTCTTGGGCTGGTCAGCTGGGGGAGCAGACAGGTCAGAATTGAAGGATGGAAGTTAACAAGCAGTCCTCCTTGCCTTAAAACAGATAAAACACAAACTCAAAACCAATTGAATCTAGATAACTTTGCTCATATACTGTAAAACAATCCTTCAAATATTCCCCAAACATCACAAAGATTCCAATCAAGTCTTTAAATTTCAGTTTCTGGAACTTTTTTAAAAGGATAAATGAGTTTAAAATATACCCTCAAAGCAATAAACATTAAAATAAACTTAAAACTACAGTTCTCAGAAGATTAAATAATAATTGAGCTATCAATTTCTTCAATTGACAATCAATTATCTTCAATACATTCACTTTTTTTTCTAATTTAAGTTTCATCTATACTTAATATTACCATATTATTTCATATAACTTTGAGTAATTTGACTTTAACATTTGGAAAACTGAAGTTCAAGCTTTAAGGAATATTTATGAGCATTCACCAGCATATTAAAGGAGGGATGTTTACCTGCTCAGCATATCAGCCATAATATCCAGTGCCTCAAGCTGAACAGACACATCTTCCTGCTTGGCTATAGCACTAGTGAGACGCCCTGTGATCTTTTTGCAGACATTAGCTGCTAATGCAGAACCTGAAAGTACAACAAAACCTCAGCATTTCCATAACATTAAAAAAATACAGTTTTTAACACCAGCGATCATGTTTGTGACCATGGAAAGCGATCCAATCTACATAAAGAAGCTTTTTCCACCCAACAAAACAAACTTAAACAGCCACTGAGTTTGCTAATGCCATGTACGCTCTGCATTAGAGCTGAAAGACTATTTATGTACAAACACACTAAGCAGGAGGGCTTCTTGTCTCAGAAGGTATACACAACAGAAAAACACTGCTTTTGGAAGGGCAAGCAATGGAAAGTGAAGGCCACAACAAGTCTAGAGCAATAAATGTAAGGACCATAGGTAAAAATGAAGGCATAAACTATATGGTAAGGAAAAGCACAGAGGCAGATAGACCCATTTCTAAATAATGGCAAAAAAAAGCAAAATAAAATGACTTTGCACAAGAAGCTACTTAAAAAGTAAGTACCTGAAATACTACTGAAACATTTGAGAAAGGGGGGGAAAATTTATATCCAAAATATTTTAAAAATACAAGTAAAAATGTCTTTACAACAACTTCATAGTTCCCCCTTCCTCCAGTTGTCTAACATTGTTTCAAGTAATTATGAGAAGGAACTCATGTCATGGTAACAACTGCCCAGTGGTTAGTACTCATCCTCACTTGCATGAAATTCTTCTGATCGCATTTTGCGAATTTCAATGTGAAATTAATACCATTCCAACCTATGGTAAATCTAGTTTATATATATTATGGCTCACTCTTAACTACAACTAAAATTAAAATATAACAAGTGGACAGTCTAATGTGTTACCATGAAGGCTAAGAAAAAGAGACAACAATCTGTATTTGAGTTGGGAGCAAGAAATAACATGTTGTTTATTTTTATATTAGGAATATTACTTATATTGAAAGATTTTGCTACATTTTTGTTTGAGCTTTACCTCCACCAAAAATCTCTTGTTTTTCGTAGGCAAACAACAGTGTAAAAGCTTAAAACAATTTACTTAAAATTAGTTATTTATGTAAAGCTTATGCATCTCACTGCTGCTTGACAGAAGCAAGATTTACATGTCAATTTTCAAAAAGGACATTAAAATCAGAGGTTTTTTAAATTCAAGAGATCTCAATCTCTAAAAATGTAATTTCCAAAGCCTTTTTAATCACTCTCTATTCTCATGCATATCCTACACTATGATATCTGAAAAGTACTTGAGTAAAAAAGTAATGCTATTAACTGATGCACTGTTCAAAATTAATCTCTCTTTTAGAGGAAAGACTGCCTTTGTTTAAACCTGCAGGTAAAACTTTCACTAATTTAACAGGCAACTGTCAGAAACACAAGGTACTTCCCAAAACAACTCCTAGAAAGTGAGACAAAAAATCAGACGGTTAAAGAAAAATACAAGAGTTGTTACCAATTTTAAAGTGTATTATCAATCAAAGACCAAGATAGGATTTAGCTATTACTACAGCCTGTAAGTGCTCCACCAGGCAATTATTAAAATAGAAGCTTTTACACTCAACTTGTTATACTGAAGTTCATATTCTCAGTTTGATTTCCACATTAATGCAATCCTTCAGTAAAAAAAAAAATTCTTAAACTGGTAAAATTTGGCAATATAGTCAGAGAAGGAGAAACTGAAAGGGTATTTGTATATGTTTTTACCCTAACCAAAACTAGTTCCAATGCCCAATTAACTGAATCCTCTTCCCTAAAACCCCCAACTTTTGTATTTTTTTGAATTAGTAAATGATACAACTACATAGCCTTGAGTACAAAATGCCTTACCACTGGAAGCTGGGGGGAGTTCTCCAATCACAGTTTTAAGACCAATGCTTGAAATGTCACGTAACTGTTCTTTATCTGAAAGCATGTTTGTACAAAGGGTATCTACAATGGTCTCCACTTGATACTCCTTCACTTTACTCACCAGAGGTCCCAGGCTGTATAAACAAGAGGAAAGTATTAAATTGGCAACAATATTATTTCAGTATTTTGCATTCAAGTCATAAACTTAAGGTTGGTTTTGGTAGCAACACAAAGCAGAATTTTAAAATATGAAAATCTTCATCTGGTTGGACTGATAACTTGCCTCCATTAATCTAATAACAAAATACTCATTTAGTACATTTTTTTATTTGGAGCTGGAAATTGGTTTTGTATGGCTATGCTGCTTCAGTCTTAAAACTGGAGTCCCTCTTACTTCTCAGTTCACAATGAGATTTATAACAAAAATTAACCTAGCCAGAGCCACCAATTTACATGCTTGACCATCAGTGCCTGCTTAATTCACAGACAAGTAAGCAATACTCTTAATTACTGCATCTGTATTCTACACAACATTTAGATTTGGTCACGGCTCTATGCAGTAAGACAAACCCAAAATACATCTTCCATCCCCAAACTTGTTGTATGTAGCCCACTGCTGCTACCCTTTTTTCCCTGGTCCAAGAATTCACAGAGGCAAGACCTAACTATTATAAAAAATGCCCAGCAGAACCAAAAGGCAGAAAGCAAGACATGCAAACAAGAAGAGGACATGGACAAGCAAGGCCTTGCACTCAAGCACTATGTGTAAGTTACTGTATGACAGTAACCAGAGTAAGGTTCAAAGTTTTGGCATCAGTGGTCTGTCACCATGTTAGGCAAACCTGGAGCTTCTCTTCCAATGGCCACGCTCACAGTGCCCTACCTCCCATGAACTCAGAACAGTGTTTGCACTTGTGGCACAGCACTTTAGATTAACACCCAGGAACACGCAATTCCCAAGGCAATCACACCTAGCACTTTCCATGCCTTCCTTCACAAAACAACCGGCTTGGTTTCTTTCCCTCCTTACCCACCCTACTCATGTGGTAAAACCTGCTGAAAATACATGCGTATGCGTGGGCCAGGGAAAGGGTGGGCAGGGAGGCAGCAAAGACAAAACATATTTGCCAAAACCAGGCACTGAAATATCAGTTACAACTCAGTTTTGTTAAAGCATAGAACTTGGAACGAATTTGACATTAGTCAAACTAGGGCAGAGACACCTGAAACTGATGCTTTATGATCACATCAACGCCACAAATTCAGGAAGATTGCAATTTACTCATTTTGCAGAGTATTTAATGGAGATTTACAGATAACACTAAAATAATATACGAGAACAACTTTGGGGTAACATTTTTAGAAGATACAGCATACAGATAATCTCAAGAGAACTGTTAGTTGAGATGCTGACCGGTATCTCATCAAAGGCATAAAAAGAAGCCCTTTAAGTGCACAGAAATGAAGACATAATGGATGGTTTCTCACTTGCTTCAACAGATCCTGCAGAAATTAACAGCTCTGACAGAGTCCCCTTCCTTAAAGGTAGCCAGTCCTCATGCCCTAACCTGACACTGCCCTTTAATTTAGGGAAAGGGCATTGCACTGGATTCTTTAGATTTAAGTAAACTATCTCTACAGCCACTAAATCCCTGAGCGTAGGGGTTTAGAGGACCATATCCACAATCTCATCTGGTCATTTTACTGCTTCAATAATGTTAAATTAATAATGCATTATTAAAATAATTTCTGAACACCAATACTGGTAAAGATTTTTTGTCTCTAACTGAAAACTCCTGATAAATCCATACACAAGCATCTGCAAACACAGATTATTACCAATAATTATCTATGAGACACAAATACATCAAGCCATCCCTGGCTATAGTTGAAACATTTCCTTCAGTTGCTGAAAAAGCCCACAGCTTTCTCCACAACTTTATTTCACTCTTCAGTCAAGCTTTCCCTTCAACGTGATTCATTGACACTTCTATATATACACTTTGTCTTCAAATACACACCACTGTCAGTGGCTACTCACAGCACTGTTGTACTCATCTACCCTTGGTGCATGGTAAATTGTTTTGCAAGCAACACAAGCATCAATCAACTGGAACAGAAACTTATACAATTCCAAGGTATGACTCCATAGTAGTCCACAGAAATTAAATTCCGTATGCATTTCACTCAACAGACTACAGTATACAAGGTTAAAAACCCCCTGGTTTAAACCTGAACTGTTGAACAACTACTGAATTCTTTTGATTTAAATATATTTATTTTTCAAATGCAAGCCATGACTAATTAAAATAATCACAGCAAAGGCCAGTCAATCAGATTCATCTCAATTAAGAATAGGAACACTTCTTTGCTAATGTTTTAAAGAAGACCAAACCACACAAACACTATAAATTACAGTTTCTGGAAAGTATTAAGCCATATTTTACCTGAATCAGCATCTTCAGTCCTATTTATTCAACGTATTAGTTCAGCATAGCAGACATACCAATTGTGAAGTAAATTTTACAAAAGATTACCTCAAGCTTTTCTGGCCTTCAAAATCAGTAGATGTCACTTACAGAGCTTATTATTAGTCCCAGATTACAAACCAATCTTAACAGAAGTTGAAAATAAACTATAACCTTCTTGTATAAAATCAGTTCTGACTACAAAGCTTTTGCACTTAAGCGTATTTTTTACACACTTGAAGGCCATTTTGGATAGTTTTAAGTGCTCTTCAATCTTTCCCCTTTCACTAGCCAGTAATTTATGTCTAGGTTCTCTCAAAGTAAAAAGCTCATTCAGCTGCCTATGGAAATAAACAACAACACACTGTCTCCTTTAAGTTACACGCATTTGGAAATAAAGGTGTTCATAGCATAGCTCCATATTTGGAAGATGGACACCAACATATAATCAATTATAATCTCCAACTGGCATATTTTAACAGCTATGGAATAAGCACATTTTTATTTACAAGGAAGAATTAAAATTCACAAATTAAAAAAAAAAACATTATTCAAATCACTAGTAAAGCATGATGTGCAGTAGTGTATTATCAAAGCATCCAAAATGCTTTAAAGCTGCTGAACTGGATCAGCCACACAGCAGCCAATACATGCATCATCCTGTTCACACTAATGACTCACACTAACAGCGTCAGGCAGAGCTCCCTATATTGAACTACTGCCCAGAGAAGTTGCTCTCATAAATGCAGAGAAACTACAGTACCACAAGGGAGGAATCACTGAAAGTGCTTACTTTAATCCTACCTTTTTTTTCCACCATAAATAGATATATATGTGTATGTTTGTCTTCTTACTGGTTTCAGGAAACATTTCACAGTGTGAACGAAGAAAAATTTCTATGTATAGGTTTAAATGGCAGAATATCAAAGTGTTCAAAATGAGAAAGAGTTCATTCTTAAATTGCAACACTGAACACATGAAACATTTAATGTGCAATTTGGGCAACCAGAGCATTACCGACATTATCAGCAATAAGGAATAAACAATATCAACACAATACCTGCGCTTGGAAAAACCACACTGCTTGACTAAGCCAGATGCACATAATCCTAAAAAAGCCACAGGCAGTGTAACTACTGCTGCCATAAGGTGCACAGGATATGATGGTGGACTACACTTACAGCTATAAACTAAGAATATGCTATAAGAATAGCATTTTCCACACTCTGACTGTGAAACAGCCTACAACTATCAGGTAAAACATAAACCATTCCTTCAAAAAAAACGGAGACAACAAAATTACATTTAATATTTTACATGCAATTAAGAAAAACAAGGCAAACAACCTGCCGTTACTGACATAGGTTTCATCTACTGCCTGCAGTAAGAAGCTTAACAAAACTCAGTTCCCTTCTGTAGGGTCAAAGATTAGAGCAGGCCAACTTTTACTTCAAGAGTACTAATGCAGCTCATTAATTTTCATTTTTATTCAGAAATTAACTGGACAATCATCTTGCAAGGTAGCTACCCAAGTACCCAAAAACTGACTTCCGCTTTGCTGTTACATGTATCCTGCCCCAAACCAGTGTACTGTAATTGAAAGGAGAAAGAACAAAATCACCAGTGTGCTTTGTAGAGATAACAAGAAAAAAGTTCATGTGCATTTTAACCAATAGAGCTCTTCTTACTCAAGTGTGAAAGCAAGCAGCGGATAAGGCAAAACCAGGAAACACTGCTCACTTGTTGCTACACTTGCCTAAAAATAAATACTACTTTACGGCTGCTCTGAGTTCTTTTCAATCTGCTGTGTGCAGTGACCTCGAGAATCAAATCTTCAGAGTGACTCTTAAGCAAGAGTTTCATTCAGAGCATTTCCACTGATCTACCTGTAGAGGAAGTACCCCTAACAAGATGCAACACTTTTCTCCCTTTCTCAAGGAAAAAGTCTATCTCAAGCGCAGATAGAAAAGTATATCGGGTTGTCTTAAATCCTCTTTCTATGAGAGAGGGAATCTTTACTTTAATGGGTCATCAAATACCAGTCTGATGAAAGTTACTGCTGAGAGTCTCTGAAGTTCACCACAGCATTTAACTTAAGAGAGATCTAAACACAGTTTATGCTTTCCTCAGCTGAAAGTGCCAAGAAATCCTTAACAGAAATACACAAGAGAACAAAATATTTAAAATAAAAAAGTCAAGAAAAATATGCTGGCTGAAATTAACTTCCCAATGAATCAGGCTTACGCCCAGTGTTGTAGAAATTCAGATCAGCTTGAACTGTTATAAAAAAAACCTATAGCTTAATACTGTTCAGCCTCTCCCATCCTTCACCCCCACCAATGTTTCTACCAACAGGTAGACTGCAGGAGGTAAGCACTAAGCCAAAAGAAAACTAAGTCCCCAAACCAGTCTGTAACAAAACCAGGTAAGAAGCAGCGTGAGAAAAGGAACAAGGAGTACAAGAACAGCAAACAGGAAGCAGCAGCAGCATTAGGCTTAAAACTGTCATGATGAGTATTTTGACTACAAGCTGCTTTAAGAAGAGAATACTCTAAAAGAGTGATGGGGGTTTTTTTCATTCAAAGCATATCTGCAAGTGATTGGGACGCCAACAAAAACCAAAACAACACAACTTGATGAATTCTAGAAGGTACACGTGTCCACCTTCTACAAGGATGTTCACAATTCACCTGAAAACTCTTCCATGTTTCTTGTTCCATTAAAGTAAATTTAACACTGTTCCTTAACATTATTTGGATTTCTTGAAAACACTCCAAACTTGAAAGAGATTCTGTGACATTAATTAAATCCATGAGTTTTATCAATGTATCGAAGTAAACTACAAAAATTGAAGAACTATTAATACGAACAGGACGTGCATACACTGAGGAGGCCATCTATTTTCTCATTCTCTTCCCTTTGCAATCTTTCTCTAATGTTTTAGTAAGCATTACTTATGCTTTCGATCCTAAATTCTGACACTGCCATTAAAGATTGTGATTATAGTGCTAATACACCTAATATTGCTAATATCTGGCTTGAAACTTGACATTCCCACACTAGTTTGTCTGTGCAAGGTTTTGGTTACCATCACTTAAAATACTTCAGAAGCTGAAGCAAGCACTGCTTCTAAGTACATAAGCGGAGGTACACACAGGCTTTTTCTGCTTTGCTAGTCTGACAGGGAAAACTACAAAGAATAACAAGCTGAAACAAACTTGGCTAGTCACAATGTGAAACTTCTCAAGCTCTTGTGTACCAAGTTTACTTCAATCCATACCTCATGGAATATAAGTAGTGTATATGGAGTATTAAAAAAACCCTTGAGCTCACAAACAAGAAACATTCTCAGGAATACTATATGCCTCTTAAGACAGGCTCTCTTTAAAGCACAGAAAAAGTCACAACAGCCAAGAACAAGAAGCCATAAGAAATGTAGCACCTCTTCAAAGGAAAAGCCACATCATATGTAAAGCTCAATAAAGTGAGGAAGAGAGGGCAGCGAAGCAACAGAAGTCTCTGAAAGGCAAGTAAATGTACCCTGACCCCATAAAACATTTACAGTTCCTGTAAAGCTTGTAAAACCATTAACGCAGTATTCTGAATGTTAGTGAAGAGGCAAGTTCCACATTTGATAACCGAGGCCATATCTTTACCATTTTACGTTTTCATCTCTGCTTGAAAACAACTCCAATACTACAATTCTTCCCCTGCACACCATCTAAGGTCTCACTGTCAAATATCAATGTGGCAACTACCACTGAATTATAAGCTTTTTGTATCTATTTAGCAATCAAGAATTATCACGAATGAACAAATGTGTCACTCAAATACTTTCAGCAAGGACTGCATGTGCTATTTGGTGCCTGAAACCCCAAATATTAATCCCCAATGTCAACAAAAGGTAGTTTTTTAAGTTACAACAATTAAGGCAGGTAGTCTACAAGAACAAGGGGTCCTTTGTGGACATCAATTTCATATTATTTTGTGTAGAAGTGGTCGTTTGAGTTTTCAAAGATGCTTTATATTGTTCAGTCATTATACAATTCTTTACATCATAGAAAAAGAATACCTACCATTTGACAGCTAAGTTTTGCACCTCACCATTTTTATCTTCCAGTAATTTCAAAATCATCTTCACCACCTTTCTTTCACTGTCATCATCCAGCTTGATAGAATCTTTCTGTAGTTCTGTCATCAAGTCATTAGTAGCCATAAACCTGACAAAAGATGGTGAGATAATTATTGCTAAGGGAATACGCATTATTCACAGTGCTCAGGATTCAAGATTCTCCGTTTCCATCATTTGTTATCAAACAAATCACATTTAACATTGAATTACTGTTATCTGTTTTGTGATGCAAGTAGCATTTATAAAACAGAAAGGAAGAAAAACTGTATTTGAAAATGACAATAACTTTGAGTTAGGTCATCACCTTTCTCTTATGAGAACAGCTACATATTTTACTTCCAGCACTTACATTATATTCCACATGATCTCCACACAGAAAACTGACACTTTCAGAGATTTTAAATAGTCCTTTCATTAGCTATGCTGATGTTGTAAAAAACAAGCTTTTTTTTTAAAAAAAGATCTCTGCTCTGAGTTTATTTTAAAACAAGTTTTAAGCAAGAAGAAAAATATAGTTTCTCAAACATTTTCCCATAAAATTCAAAAAACCCAAACTTTAATTAATGAAGGGAGAAATAAAAGTTAAGCTTATGTTCTATGTGTTTTTAATTTTCTTGCCTTGTACAGACTAGCTTGTTTACAGCCCAGAAAACAGCTGACCACATTTATCCAGCCCACAATAGAGGGTGCCTCAGTAAAGAACAAAACGAATTCTTGAGAGATCAAGCAAATAAAATAATCTTTCATATCAATTAATTTACTATTTAAGAAGTCATATCCACCAACAGAAAAACATACTGAAAAATTACTTTCCAAAAATATTGCCTTTACGCCTTCTGTTTCTTTTCCTTCTGAAGTGTGTCACAATCCATTTTTCTTTTTTAAGTGCCCTCTCTTCTCAGAAGCAGCAATATAGTTGTATTACTCAATTATGAATCCCATGGGCTTCGGTACTGACACCAACCCCCATTTGAAGCCCCAGACAACAAGGGTTTGTGGTTGAACAGTTAAAGGTGACATTTGGACACATCAGCTTCAAGCAGACATCACTTTAGTTCAGGTCATACTTGGAAGGTTATCTCTGCAGCTTGACATGCCAGATACTACTTTTTACTGAAAACGAAAGCCAAGACTCTGTATAATCTTAATATGCATCACAAATGCCAGATGCCTAACCTCACATAATGGACCTCAAATTGTCCTGTCTTTTAATAATCCCAGCCTAAGTCTCAAGGTGTTTCTAAGATAAGACCTCACTCCTTTTTCACTCACTCCAACAGTCCCACTGAAGCAAGCTTACAGTCTGACAGAAACCAGATGTGCACAAAACCAGGCTGTGAATGTGAACAGCACCAGCTTTTAAGCACAGCAATGAAAAAGGCTACTTGGTAAGGAAAGGTAATACACAGATAGGATGGAATTTAAGGATATACATGAAGTCACACAGTACTAGAACACTCAAAAACAGTCTCCAAGTTACTGCTATATTTACCTCCTCTTAAAAACTTAACAGCCTCCTCTCACTTCCTTGGTCAACAGCTCCTATTTCCTAGCCTTAGAAGTTCATGTCCACTCACCACCTACTTGTCAGTTCCCAAACTAAGCAGAGCTTGCACATCCTCAATGCACCAGCAGCCTCTGCACTCAACTACAACTGAGTTCCCCTGGCAGACTCCTCCACTGAAACATGAAAACCAACCCAAACATCACAATGGGGTGGGGAGACCGGGCAACTTTAAAGTAGCTGGTTTTCAGAAACACAGTTTTGAGTAGTTTCAATGTGACTTTAAGTCACAACTCCTTCTGCCAGCACATCGAACTTGACCTGGTGCAAAGCAGGCAGCATGTCAGCAGCTCTGTACTCAGAGCAGTCATTCTCCTCCTGCAGTGAGGACACTCCTTCTCCCACAGCCAGACTGTAAACTGCCACCTTACATGACTGCTCATCTTAGGACTTAAGCCCAAGTTTCCACATGGACAATATAACTGCAAGTATGTACATCTTCCAAGAAGTACATATTCCAACTCTGCATCAGACAGGTCAGTTTATCCAAAAAAAAAGAGGATGATATTTTGCAGTAGACCGCTTACTTGAACAGTGGTTTACATTCTGCTCCCTGATATCAACAAGTTAACTACACTGTCCCTATTCAAATATATGTGATCTAAGAACAAATACATTTAAAATTACAAGAACTGAATACTCTTTTATCCATTATGCAAATACACAATACACATAAAGTTTCATAGAATGTTACTCCATAACAGCCAGTTGGTAAAGGTCTATCATCACTCAATTTTTTATGGTTTGTAAAGTTACTTTAATCTATGTTAAGAATTTTTTTTTAATATTTGAGAATTTCAAAGTTGTTCAAAGCTACTAGAATAGATAATTTCTAAAGCATGCTCTACTAAAGGAATTACACAAGTTTTAATTACACACAGCTGGGAGGAAAAGTGTTTGCTACAATTGCACTGAACAGGTATAACGCACCCCTTCTAAACAGAAAGGTTTTAACTCATAAAAGTCAGTATTTAGTCACAAATCCATTGAAATTTTCTGTAAGTCATCCTCCCCATAAACAAAAAATGGAAATCTCACTTAATCACAGAAACAAATTAGCGTGAAAAAAGTAAAAAATCTTTTCTAATATTTAGAGAAAAATATTTTTTAGTCTAGTTTCAGAACAATTTAAAGAAATCAGGCAAATCTGGTTTGCCTCTTTTTAGACTAATCAATTTTTTTATTTATTTCCAAAATTTCTAGTCTGAACTCTACAGACTAGAAAGAGGTAGTATCATGGTATTAAAATTTGAAAGAAATGTACATGACAATCACATATCACATTTGTGTCCACTGCTAAAACATTTTGTCAAAACCTAACAAGATTATTCAAAACCCAACTCTCTAGTTAACTTTATCACCACCTCTGTTTGCCTTTAAATTTTAGTCTACTAAGAAGAGACCTGTTTGGATGGCATCTACTTTAATCACAAACTAAGTGCTGTAATGTTGCAGCAAAGCAACAAAACACAAGTGCATTTTATGCCTTTTCCCTGTCAGTATTGATATACTCTCATTGACAAGTAAAGCCTTCAAATATGAACTTCTGGTTGCACTCAATACAAAAACTATGTAATTATTTTTAACCTAATGCTTTGCTAGAAGTACTGTGTAAATGTATTATCTCTGCTGGTTTTAACAGCTTACATGTATTATTTTATTTTCTGATATTTTAGATGTTATCTGTTATTAATTAATTACAAAGTAAGCAAATGATCCAATAAAAAGTAGTGCTCTTGTGATAGACCCTGAAGTCAAAATTAAATCCCAGTCTTGTCCTCATAAGACAAGGATTCTGGATTTCTCTCTCTGGATGCACAGGGGCAGTACCAAACTACATGAGGAGCACAAACCCCCATTGTCTAACACATGCAGCAACCAGAAGGATGTGAGCTTAGGATCACAGAATGACCAAATCGTTTGGGTTGGAAGGGAGCTCTGCAGATCATCCAGTCCAACCCCTCTGCGAAGACAGGGTCACCTAGAGCAGGTGACATAAGAACGTGTCCAGGTAGAGTTTGAAAGCCTCCAGAGATGGAGACTCCATGACCTCTCCAAGCAGCGTGTTCCAGAGCTCTGCCACCCTCAGTGTAACAAAGTTCTTCCTCATGTTGAGGTGAGGCTTACTGTGGTTTAGGTTATAGCCATTCCTCTGAGTCCTGTCACTGGGCACCATTGAAAAGAGTCTGGCACCATCCTCTTGAAATTTCAAAGGGCACCCACCTTTGAAATACCTATATTCATTAATAAGGTCCCCTCTCTTCGCTAGACTAAACACACCCAGCTCCCTCAGTCTCTCCTCATAAGGGAGATGCTCCAGTCCCTTTATCTTCACGGCCCTCCACTGCACCCTCTCGAGCCTGCCGTGTTGGCTGCCCCTTCTGCTCGTCTTCGTAGAATCACAGGACCCATGTTTTTTGAAGTTGGGAAGAGACGAGGGAGGTCACCTCACCCGACCTCTGCTGCTCAATGCAGAGTCAGCGACAGCTGCTTGCTCAGAGCTTCATCCCTTCGGCTTCTGAGCATCTGCAAGATCAGGAATTCAGACCTCCACCCTCGCCTGTCCCCAGGCAAGTCAGCAAACCTGGCGGCCGCTCGGCTTCTCTCGGCTGCTGAAGATCTCTGCCCACGACGCGTGGAGGCCGCGGCGGTGCCCGCACCGCCGCGCCCCGTCCTTCACGGGCAGCGAGGAGGGGCGCTCCCCTCCCGGGAACTTTTTTCCTGGGGTAGCACCNGCGGGGAGGCGCGCGCGCGACCGCTCGCGCTCGGCGCCGGGTCGGAGGCCGGCGCTGTTGATTGGGTCCGCGGGCGGGCGGGACGTGCGTGCAGCCCTGTGACACCATGTGACGTCAGACCGTACGTGGCGCAGAGCGTGCGCGGGAAGTTCAGGCGCCGCGGGAGAGTGGCGG